>JAHIAM010000925.1:0-28171 GCA_021605205.1 Aegilops longissima
GAACTGCCCCAAATACTTAGCGGACAAGAAGGCGGCAACACTAAAGGTATATGTGATATACATGTAATTGATGTGTACCTTACCAGTGCTCGTAGTAGCTCCTGGGTATTTCATACCGGTTTCGTTGCTCATATTTGTAACTCAAAGCAGGAGCTGCGGAATAAGCGGAGACTGGCGAAGGACGACGTGACGATGCGCGTCGGGAATGGTTCCAGAGTCGATGTGATCGCCGTCGGCACGCTACCTCTACATTTACCTACGGGATTAGTTTTAAACCTCAATAATTGTTATTTAGTGCCAGCTTTGAGCATGAACATTGTATCTGGATCTCGTTTAATACAAGATGGCTACTCATTTAAATCCGAGAATAATGGTTGTTCTATTTATACGAGAGATATGTTTTATGGTCATGCCTCGATGGTCAATGGTTTAATCTTAATGAATCTCGAACGTGATGTTACACATATTCATAGTGTGAATACCAAAAGTTGTAAAGTTGATAACGATAGTCCCACATACTTGTGGCACTGCCGCGTTGGTCACATTGGTGTCAAGCGCATGAAGAAGCTCCATGCTGATGGACTTTTAGAGTCTCTCGATTATGAATCATTTGACACAAGCAAACCATGCCTCATGGGCAAAATGACCAAGACTCCGTTCTCCGGAACAATGGAGCGAGCAACCAACTTATTGGAAATCATACATACTAATGTGTGCGGTCCAATGAGCATTGAGGCTCTCGGAGGATATCGTTATGTTCTCACTCTCACTGATGACTTGAGTAGATATGGGTATGTCTACTTGATGAAACACAAGTCTGAGACCTTTGAAAAGTTCAAGGAATTTCAGAATGAGGTAGAGAATCAACGTGACCGAAAAATAAAGTTCTTACGATCAGATCGTGGAGGAGAATATTTAAGTCACGAATTTGGTACACACTTAAGGAAATGTGGAATCATTTCACAACTCACGCCGCCTGGAACACCTCGGTAATAGCGGTGTGTCCGAACATCGTAATCGCACTTTATTAGACATGGTGCGATCTATGATGTCTCTTACCGATTTACCGCTATCTTTTTGGGGATACGCTCTAGAGACAGCTACATTCACTTTAAATAGGGCACCGTCTAAATCCGTTGAGACGACACCATATGAATTATGGTTTGGGAAGAAACCTAAGCTGTCGTTTCTAAAAGTTTGGGGATGCGATGCTTATGTCAAGAAACTTCAACCTGAAAAGCTCGAACCCAAGTCAGAAAATGCGTCTTCATAGGATACACTAAGGAAACCATTGGGTATACCTTCTACCTTAGATCCGAAGGCAAGATTTTTGTTGCCAAGAATGGGTCCTTTCTGGAGAAAGAGTTTCTCTCGAGAGAAGTAAGTGGGAGGAAAGTGGAACTTGATGAAGTACTACCTCTTGAACCGGTAAGTAGCGTAGCTCAGGAAGATGTTCCTGTGGTGCCTACACCGACTGGAGAGGAAATTAATGATGATGATCAAGGTACTTGGATCAAGTTGCTCTTGAACTTCAGAGGTCCACAAGGACATGTTCCACACCAGTGGTATGGCAACCCAGTCACGGAAATCATGTTGTTAGACAACGGTGAACCTTGAACTATGAAGAAGCGATGGTGGGCCCAGATTCCAACAAATGGCTTGAAGCCATGCAATCCGAGATAGAATCCATGTATGAAAACAAAGTATGGACTTTGTGAGTTGCCCGATGATCGGCGGCGATAGAAAACAAATGGATCTTTAAGAAGAAGGCGAACGCGGATGGTAATGTTACCATCTATAAAGCTCGACTTGTCGCTAAGGGTTATCGGCAAGTTCAAGGGGTTGACTACGATGAGACTTTTTCTCCCGTAGCAAAGCTGAAGTCCGTCCGAATCATGTTAGCAATTGCCGCATACTATGATTATGAGATATGGAAGATGGACGTCAAAACGGCATTCCTTAACGGCTATCTTAAGGAAGAAATGTATATGATGCAGCCGGAAGGTTTTGTCGATCCTAAGAATGCTATCAAGGTATGCAAGCTCCAGCGATCCATTTATGGGCTGGTGAAAGCATCTCGGAGTTGGAACATTCGCATCGATGAGATGATCAAAGCGTTTGGGTTTATGCAGACTTATGGAGAATCCTGCGTTTACAAGAAAGTGAGTGGGAGCTCTGTAGCATTTCTCATATTATATGTGGATGACATACTTTTGATGGGAAATGATATAGAACTTTTGGACAGCATTAAGGCCTACTTGAATAAGTGTTTTTCAATGAAGGACCTTGGAGAAGCTGCTTACATATTAGGCATCAAGATCTATAGGGATAGATCAAGACGCCTCATAGGTCTTTCACAAAGCACATACCTTGATAAGATATTGAAGAAGTACAATATGGATCAGTCCAAGAAAGGGTTCTTGCCTGTATTGCAAGGTGTGAGATTGAGCTCGGCTCAACGCCCGACCACGGCAGAAGATATAGAAGAGATGAGTGTCATCCCCTATGCATCAGCCATAGGGTCTATTATGTATGCCATGCTATGTACCAGACCTGATGTAAGCCTTGACGTAAGTTTGGTAGGAAAGTACCAAAGTAATCCCGGCAAGGAACACTGGACAGCGGTCAAGAATATCCTGAAGTACTTGAAGAGGACTAAGGATATGTTTCTCGTTTTTGGAGGTGATGAAGAGCTCGTCGTAAAGGGTTAGGTCGACGCTAGCTTCGACACAGATTTGGATGACTCGAAGTCACAAACCGGATACGTGTATATTTTGAATGGTGGGGCAGTAAGCTGGTGCAGTTGCAAGCAAAGCGTCATGGCGGGATCTACATGTGAAGCGGAGTACATGGCAGCCTCGGAGGCAGCGCATGAAGCAATCTGGTTGAAGGATTTCATCACCGACCTAGGAGTCATACCCAATGCGTCGGGGCCGATCAAACTCTTCTGTGACAACACTGGAGCTATTGCACTTGCCAAGGAGCCCAGGTTTCACAAGAAGACCAGGCACATCAAGCGTCGCTTCAACTCCATTCGTGAAAATGTTCAAGATGGAGACATAGATATTTGTAAAGTACATACGGACCTGAATGTGGTAAATCCGTTGACTAAACCTCTCCCTAGGGCAAAACATGATCAACACCAGAATTCCATGGGTGTTCGATTCATCACAATGTAACTAGATTATTGAACTCTAGTGCAAGTGGGAGACTGTTGGAAATATGCCCTAGAGGCAATAATAAAATGGTTATTATTATATTTATTTATTCATGATAATTGTCTGTTATTCATGCTATAATTGTATTATCCGGAAATCGTAATACATGTGTGAATACATAGACCACAACATGTCCCTAGTGAGCCTCTAGTTGACTAGCTCGTTGATCGACAAATAGTCATGGTTTCCTGACTATGGACATTGGATGTCATTGATAACGGGATCACATCATTAGGAGAATGATGTGATGGACAAGACCCAATCCTAAGCATAGCTCAAAGATCGTGTAGTTCGTTTAGCTAGAGCTTTTCAAAATGTCAAGTATCATTTCCTTAGACCATGAGATTGTGCAACTCCGGATACCGTAGGAGTGATTTGGGTGTACCAAGCGTCCTGGCGTAAGCTGGGTGACTATAAAGGTGCACTACGGGTATCTCGAAAGTGTCGGTTGGGTTGTACGAATCGAGACTGGGATTTGTCACTCCGTATGATGGAGAGGTATCTTTGGGCCCACTCGGTAATGCATCATCATAATGAGCTCAATGTGACCAAGTGTCGGTCACGGGATCATGCATTACAGATGCGAGTAAAGTGACTTGCCGATGCGAGATTAAACGAGGTATTGGGATACCGACGATCGAGTCTCGGGCAAGTAACGTACCGATTGACAAAGGGAATTGTATACGGGGTTGACTGAATCCTCGACATCGTGGTTCATCCGATGAGATCATCGAGGAGCATGCGGGAGCCAACATGGGTATCCAGATCCTGCTGTTGGTTATTGACCGGAGAGGCGTCTCAGTCCTGTCTGCATGTCTCCCGAACCCGTAGGGTCTACACACTTAAGGTTCGGTGACGCTAGGGTTGTAAAGATATGAGTATGCAGTAAACCAAAAGTTGTTCGGAGTCCCGGATGAGATCCGGACATCACGAGGAGTTCCGGAATGGTCCGGAGGTAAAGAAATATATATAGGAAGTCGAGTTTCGGCCATCGGGAAAGTTTCGGGGGTCACCGGGATTGTACCGGGACCACCGGAAGGGTCCCGAGGGTCCACCGGGTGGGGCCACCTATCCCGGAGGGCCCCATGGGCTGAAGTGGGAGGGGAACCAGCCCCTGGTGGGCTGGTGCGCGCCCCCCCCTTGGGCCCCCCTGCGCCTAGGGTTGGAAACCCTAGGGGTGGGGGGCGCCTCCACTTTCCTTGGGTGGCAAGCCACCCCCTTGGCCGCCGCCCCCCCTAGGAGATTGCATCTCCTAGGGCCGCCGCCCCCCCCCCCTAGGGGCCCTAATATAAAGAGGGGGAGGGAGGGCAGCCGCACCCATGCTCTTGGCGCCTCCCTCTCCCCTTGCTACACCTCTCCCTCTCGCGGAAGCTTGGCGAAGCCCTACCGAGATCGCTGCTGCATCCACCGCCACGCCGTCGTGCTGCTGGATCTTCATCAACCACTCCTTCCCCCTTGCTAGATAAAGAAGGAGGAGACGTCTTCCAAACCGTACGTGTGTTGAACGCGGAGGTGCCGTCCGTTCGGCGCTAGGATCTCCGGTGATTTGGGTCACGATGAGTACGACTCCCTCAACCCCGTTCTCTTGAACGCTTCCGCTCGATCTACAAGGGTATGTAGATGCACTCCTCTCTCTTGTTGCTAGATGAACTCACAGATTGATCTTGGTGAAACCGTAGGAAAAATTTTATTTTCTGCAACGTTCCCCAACATTGACACCTTGATCTCCATCGTAGTATCGTTGTCATCTCGCTAACTATTGCTTCTACGACTACCGCTACCACTTAGTGATGAAGTAAAGCAATTACATGGCGATTGCATTTCATACAATAAAGCGACAACCATAAGGCTCCTGCCAGTTGCCGATAACTTTTACAAAACATGATCATCTCATACAACAATTTATATATCATCACGTCTTGACCATATCACATCGCAGCAAGCCCTGCAAAAACAAGTTAGACGTCCTCTACTTTGTTGTTGCAAGTTTTACGTGGTTGTTACGGGCTTCTAGCAAGAACTGTTCTTACCTATATGCATCAAAACCACAACGATTTTTCGTCAAGTGTGCTGTTTTAACCTTCAACAAGGACCGGGCATAGTCAAACTCGATTCAACTAAAGTTGGAGAAACAGACACCCACTAGCCACCTGTGTGTGAAGCACGTCGGTAGAACCAGTCTCGTGAACGCGATCATGTAATGTCGGTCTGAGCCGCTTCATCCAACAATACCGCCGAATCAAAGTAAGACGTTGCTGGTAAGCAGTATGACTATTATCGTCCACAACTCATTGTGTTCTACTCGTGCATATAACATCTACACATAGACCTGGCTCGGATGCCACTGTTGGGGAACGTCGTATTTTAAAAAAAATCCTACGATCACACAAGATCTATCTAGGAGAAGCATAGCAACGAGTGGGAGAGTGTGTCCACGTACCTTCGTAGACCGAAAGCGGAAGCGTTTAGTAATGCGGTTGATGTAGTCGAACGTCTTCGTGATCCAACCGATCCAAGCACCGAACGTACGGCACCTCCGCGTTCAGCACACGTTCAGCTCGATGACGTCCCTCGAGCTCTTGATCCAGTTGAGGCCGAGGGATAGTTAAGTCAGCATGATGGTGTGGCGACGGTCATGATGAAGTTACCGGCGCAGGGCTTCGCCTAAGCACTACGACGATATGACCGAGGTGTGTAACTGTGGAGGGGGCACCGCACACAGCTAAGAGAACCTTGTATGTCTTTGGGGTGCCCCCCTCCCACGTATATAAAGGGGGAGGAGGAGGAGGCCGGCCCAAGCGGGGCGCGCCACATGTGGGGAGTCTTACTAGGACTCCCTAGTCCTAGTAGGATTCCCCTCTCCTTTCCTTTTATGGAGGGGGAAAAGGGGGAAGGAGAGGAGGGGAAGAGGGAAAGGGGGGCCACGCCCCCTCCCCTTCCTATTCGGACTACACTTGGGAGGGAGGGCGTGTGCCTCCCCCTTGTGGGTTATCCCCTCTTCTCTCCCATGGCCCATAAGGCCCATGATTTCCCCCGGGGGGTTCCGGTAACCTCCCGGTACTCCAGAAAAATGCCCGAATCACTCGGAACCATTCCGATGTCCAAATGCAACCTTCCAATATATGAATCTTTACCTCTCGACCATTTCGAGACTCCTCGTCATGTCCGTGATCTCATCCGGGACTCCGAACAAACTTCAGTCATCAAATCACGTAACTCATAATACAAATCGTCATCGAACGTTAAGCGTGCGGACCCTACGGGTTCGAGAACTATGTAGACATGACCGAGACAAATCTTCGTTCAGTAATCAATAGCAGAAGCTGGATGCTCATATTGGCTCCTACATATTATGTGAAGATCTTTATCGGTCAAACTGCATAACAACATATGTTGTTCCCGTTGTCATATGTATGTTATTTGCCCGAGATTCGATCGTCTGTATCCTCATACCTAGTTCAATCTCATGACCGGCAAGTCTCTTTACTCATTCCGTAATGCATCATCTCGTAACTAACTCATTAGTCACATTGCTTGCAAGGCTTATAGTGATGTGCATTACCGAGAGGGCCCAGAGATACCTCTCCGATACACGGAGTGACAAATCCTAATCTCGATCTATGCCAACTCAACAAACACCATCGGAGACACCTGTAGAGCATCTTTATAATCACCCAATTATGTTATGACGTTTCATAGCACACTAAGTGTTCCTCCGGTATTCGGGAGTTGAATAAACTCATAGTCATAGGAACATGTATAAGTCATGAAGAAAGCAATAGCAATAAAACTAAACGATCATTATGCTAAGATAACGGATGGGTCTTATCCATCACATCATTCTCTAATGATGTGATCCCGTTCATCAAATGACAACACATGTCTATGGTTAGGAAACTTAACCATCTTTGATTAACAAGCTAGTCTAGTAGAGGCATACTAGGGACACTCTGTTTATTTATGTATTCACACATGTACTAAGTTTCCGGTTAATACAATTCTAGCATGAATAATAAAGATTTATCATGATATAAGGAAATATAAATATCAACTTTATTATTGCCTCTAGGGCATATTTCCTTCAGGAAGGGCATCGCAGGTGGGAGGGAGAAGGGGAATTAAGAGAGTGTGGGTTTGGGTTTGGGCCTCCGCGTGCTATGTGTACACATGTGTTGGTGGGTCGATAGTTGTGGCGTTGGGTTTATACCCCACGCTACTACTATGGACTATCCCGGGGCGTATGGTAGGGACCACTTAGTAGTAGCGAGGGGTTTATACCCCTCGCTACTACTATCAAATTCGTAGTAGTGAGGATTTATACCCTCGATACTACTATGGCGATCGAGGGGCACGGTGGAGACCACTTAGTAGTAGTGTGGGGTTTATACCCTTACTACTACTATCAACTTAGTAGTAGCGTGGGTTCTATACCCCTTGCTACTAATAATTAGCAGCAGTATGGCCCATATACCCCTCGCTACTGTTAAGCATCTATCTATAAGGTATTTTCTAGTAGTGCATGGATGGCGGTGAAATTAGTCGTTCTGCTTGTTTCCCTACTAGCTCTCTGACGTCCAGAACAAGTTTACGGTCATAAGGTGCAATGCCCTTGCCTTCGTGAGTGACACGATGACATGGGAACGGGCTTCCAAGCCTATGGTGTCGCATCGTGTCGCGGTCTGTTAGACTTAGTGGACGGATGCTACTCCAATATCGGTTGATTCCATACTACGATACCAAGGAAGACACGCAACTACTATATATATTTCTTCAATTCAGTCAACACAAGTAAAATCTAGGAGTTCAACCGGTGCAGCTATGCAATGCTAATAGAGACAACACAATTCAACTTTAGCACTTCACACATAAGCAACACCACGTTCAATGGCACACACCTTAGAGTGTAACTATGGTGGTTGCTTGGGCTATAAGAAATGTGAGTTCGTGTGAAGATGCCAAACATAATAACACGGCTAATTACACATGCAGTGGCAGCAGCAACAAGTGTGTGAATTCCAAAAATTATCTAGGGTACACATGCAACTGTGTCCTTGAGTATGACAACAACCCTTATCTTCTAGACAAATGCATGGTATACTACTAATTTATTTGCTACAAATTCCAATGAATTGTGTCCTTTACTTCGTATATACCCAATTATGATATTTGATTTTGCTAATACAATGTAGCCTTCAATTTAAACCAAGTTTTGCATCCATTAATTATGTTAGGTTCATATGACTTCACTACATAAATAGGTAGATAATGCATAAGACTGAGATTGTAGCTAGGGATGAAAATCTAAATATGGCATGAATCTAACAATTATGAGTAATGTCTTTATGACAAGAACTTTCTTTGTCTTTTATTCCCATGTTTGAACTAGTATAGGTTGGGGTTACACATTATGGTGCACATCACTTTATTATCATCGTTACATTGAACACTCATTGACTAAACAACGATGATCCATCCATCTTGTATTATGTCTTAATTTCATTGGCCACCGATGCTTGTAAGACTACTCCCAGATGGTTGTTGTTGTCGATATGGTTGTTGAGGTTGGTGTGGTTGCTGGGGGATTGGTTGTTGGGGTTGCTGGGAAATTGTTTGTTCTAGTTGCTGGGATAATTGTTGTTGGGGCTGCAGAAATGGTTGTTGTGGTTGTTGTGGTTGCAGGATGGATGGTTGTTGGGGTTGCTGGGGTTGGGGCTGGGGAAATGATTGTTGTGATTGTTGGGGTTGCTGGGAAAATGGTTGTTGCGGTTGTAGGGGGAGTGGTTGTTGTGGTTGTAGGGGGAAAGGTTGTTGTGGTTGCAGGGGGAATGGTTGTTGCGATTGCTGGGGGAATGGTTGTTGTGATTGCTGGGGGAATGGTTGTTGTGCTTGCAGGGGGAATGGTTGTTGTGGTTGCTGGGGAATTGGTTGTTGAAATTCAGGAAATAATTGTTGGGGCCGGGGAAAAGGTTGTTGGGATTGTTGGGGGAATGGTTGTTGTGGTTGCATGGGGATTGGTTGTTGGGGCTGTGGAAATGGTTGTTGGGGTTGCTGGGGGAATGGTTGTTGCGGTTGTAGGGGGAATGGTTGTTGGGGTGGCTGGGGAATTATTTGTTCTGGTTGCTGGGGGAATGGTAGTTGGGGCTGGGGAAATGGTTGTTGGGGTTGCTGGGGGAATGGCGGTTGTGGTTGCAGAGGGAACGATTGTTGGGTATGGGGAAATGGTTGTTGTGGTTGCCAAGGAAATGGTTGTTGGGGTTGTGGAAAAGGTTGTTGTGGTTGCTGGGGGAATGGTTGTTGTGGTTGTAGGGGGGTCGGTTGTTGGGGATGGGGAAATGGTTGTTGTGATTGCTGGGAAAATTGTTGTTGGGGTGTGGGAAATGGTTGTTGCGATGGATATGGTTGGTGCGATGGATATGGTTGTTGTGGATATGGCTGCTGTGGAAATGGTTTTTGTTGATGGGAAAATGATTGTTGAGGTGGTTGTAACTCTTTGTTGCTAGGGTTTAGCTGCCTAGCGGCAGTGGCGATGTTCATCGCCATGGCAAGGAGGACAAAGATGAGAAATGTCTTCATGTTGGATTTGTGGTTACTACTGCTTGCTTGCCTTTGATGCTTGTGGTCTAGGTGTGTGAAGTTTGGATGATGGAAGGTGGCCTTGGTGGTACATGTGTATTTATAGTTTTCATGGCATGGCATGCTTTCATCTTTGCACTCGGTTTTTGAAAAGGTGCATCAATGCTTATCCAACTAGTCATTTGGTTTGTTGTGTTTGGTGCAACTACTTACTAGCGAGATTTTGGATTTTCATGATAGTTGCTTTTTGTAGAAATCATCTGGTTGTAAGGAATGTTGGATAATGACCAATGACTCATCTTCTTCACTTTACACTGCAAACATTGATCTAGATTATGTCCCTTTTTGAAATTTAGTTTGTGAAGCTCTACATGTTGTTAGGCTTATCCATATTGGCATAGGTTGAGTGGAACTAAGTTTCTAAGCTTGTGTGTGTCATTATGATGGATCACACTATTAATGTGACAATTGTTTTAGAAATTATCTTTCCAAAACTAACTTTATGTTTTTTTGCCCAATATGATTATAAGACGGATAACCGAACATGACTCATCAAATAACAAGTAAAACCGAGTAGCAAGTTGGGGGTTATAATTTATAACATGGACTTTTCTCTAAGATACACCATCTTGTCTTGCATGCTCTTTGGATTTGAAAAGCATCTACTAATTTAGATGCAATTGAAACAAAAGTAGACCAGAAAGATAAGCAATGAAATGAGAATACTATTATGTGAAGCTCTACATGTCCAGTAGCGAAGATATCTGGATACATCTATATCTTCAATCCTGACAGTTTTTCTCATCCTTATCAACTCTTTATTGGCTGCTTTTATTGTAGTCATCCCTTAAATAAAAATCACTTAAAGATAAGTTTGGGAGCTAGTACCTGTATCTATCATGTACAAGATAGAAAACTAAGGCACATATAGTAGTCTATTGACCATATTTAATTTCTTGTGATGTGAAAGCATGTGGAGTGTAAGTTGGTTAAATATAAAGTTGTCCTTCATACCAGCAGGGAAAGAATATGCAGTATAAAGATTAGAGCATTGGATTAATATGCTATTAAATGCTACAAGATAATCGATAGTTCAAGTTAAGAACAACAATAGCATTCCAACTTTTGTCTTGTGCAAGTTAAGAACATGCTAACAAAGTAACCTAAGCAAATAAGTGTAAAACCTTCACCTATAAGGAAATTTTGAAACTACACAAAATGACCTATTGTAAAGAAGGAAAAATCTAAAGGTGAATGAAAGAATGTTAAGTACATTTAGGATTTGGTTATGCCTTCGTGGATAACCTTTTAGATGGTGACTTGTCAACCTTGATGTGTGTCGGCATGGAACGAGGACAAGAAGATGTCGTTGCGTCGTACTTTGGGAATTTCATCAAACTGGTTGTGTTTGGGAACAAATATTTGTCGCCTCCCTGCTCAAATATCTCTTCATGTCACTGAATCCGACACTCCACCTACCAAAATCAGCTGCAAGCCAGGGACAATCAACATGTTTCTCCGCCCGTAGCATCTATCACCAAAAGAAGTTCAGTCTATAGTCTTGTAGTTCAAAATTTTGTAATAACAAGCACTACTAGGTTGCTTTTGCTTGTGCGTCTTCATTCTGTCCAACCCATGGAACTAAAAATGCATTGGTCATTCTTCGGTATATACAACCAATGCAACCAAAAATGCATTGGGCTTTTCTTTGTACATCTTCAGGTTCTACAACCAATGCAACAAAAAATCCATTGGGCAGTCTTCCATTCTAGTCGGGCACCAATAGTTAAACGAGGAGCCAAACAGTGTTGGAGTCTAAAACTACATACAATCATGAAGCAGAGAGAGGCGACTTGGAAGCTGTGCTCCTGTGAGCTCGTATTTTTGAAAAAAATAGTAATATTTGTATTTTGAAGTGGAAACAAATCCTAAAAAGGGATGTTTTGCGGGTTATAACTTACTATTTTTTAGTCCTGGGCTGCAGGAAGGTCGTAAAAAATCAATGTGTTTTCCCATGCATGCATGTTTCTTGGGTTATAGGTCACGTTTTTGGTGTCCTAGGGAGATCACTTCCCCAGTCAAGAACATTAGGTGACGATGTTTAGCAAAACTCATTGTTTTAGCCTAACTAGTTTCGAGGATTGGTGGACGAGATCATCATGGCACAAAGTGACAACCTTCCTTTTCTTCAAGCCTAATATAAACTTAGCAGTCAGCTAAAAGTAACTAGCTATATCATAGAATATATTTTGTGAAAAGTAGTGTAACATCCCAAAATTCTAAATTTTGGAATGTTATATTAAATAAATATTTATGCTTGTTTGTTTGATAGTGGCGTGGTTGCTTGTGTGAAATTGAGTGAAATTTGAAACTTTCTGAAAGTTGAATGAGAGGGAATGAAATGACTTTCCCAAACTTCCACCTTGCATTTATGATCTCCATGAATTCAAATTCTTTTCATCACAAAACCCTGGAGAGAAGATGACATGACCTCTTCCATTTATTTAAATGACAAGGGGTGTTGAAAATATTTGAATTTCATTTGGAAAATATTTCCAATCCTGAAACTTTATGCAACTCAATGATTTTCACGAGAGAAGATAAAATGACTTCTTCAAATTAAATGAAATATGAGTTGGGAGTTTTAAAAGAATTAAATCCAAAGTTCTTTTGAATTTATTTCCAATTTGGAGTTATTTGAGTTTTATTCAAAATATTTTTCTCCAAAAACAAAATATATGGAAAATAGGGTAACATGATTCCCTACATCAGAAAATTGGAGAAAAATTAATTTGAAGTCATTTTGGTATTTTAAAAATAATTTTTGTTGGATTTTATTGGACTAGAAGCACTCTTTGCTTTATTTAAATTTGTGTGTATTTTATTTAACGCTAGAATAATGTTCATCATGTAGAAATCTTTTTTGAAAATTTTGATATATTATATGCCTATATAACATTTTCATTTTATTTTATTTTTATCATTTTATTTTCCTCTCTGTTTGTTTATATATATATATATATATTCGCAGCGCCTTGGGCCAAAGGCCCAAGCCGTAACCAGCCGGCCGGCCAAGGCCAAGACCATCGCACTTACGCACCTAGGGAGCCAGGAGCCAAGGTTTCCTATTCTTTTACAAATCCTAGTAGGATTTGATCCCGTTCGTTATTCCGTTTTTATTCCTAGGATTCCTAATCCTAGTCTATTTCTTGCCCCTACCCCAAGCAAAACCCTCCCTCCCCACTATAAATACCCAAGCACCCCCCCTCCAACACATCAAACCAACACCTCTCCTCTCCTCTCCTCTCCAGCAGCAGTGCAGCAGCACCACCGCCGCCGCCAAGTGCCGCCACCGCGCCTCGACCTCTCCTGAGGTTTATATGATCTCCTCTCCACCGTCCGTGATCTCCTTTCCTCTAGGATCAACGCAACATCGGATCCGATCTTCTTCCCCAACTCCGACGACTACTCGGTGAGATCCACGAAATCCGTAATTCATTTTTTCAGAAAATTGCAATCTTAGAAAATTCATATCTTTTAGAGTTTTAGTATTTTGAGTGATTCCAATTGCTATGTGTCACAAATTTGCGGAAGTTTCTGTTAGTGTCTCTGGATTTCAAATTTGAGTAGTTTAAATTTGAATTTGATAAATTTTGTTCAGATTAGTATTTTGGCCATAACTTGAGTTTAAAAATAGGTTTTAATTAATTCTTTTTGCTCCTGGTCACTTATGATATTTTTTAGCTGTAGGATTTAGTTTGGTAATTTTGGAGTGTTTTAAATTAGATTTTAGTAAAAACAGTACTGTTTTGCTTATATATTTGTTTTAGTTATGTAATTATTGGTTTTAATTATTTTTAGTTCATTCCTTTTGTAGATTTTCACTTGTTGTTATATGTTTATGTTTAGCTACAGTAGATAAATTTTTGTAGTTATTTATTAGTGTTTAGCTACTGTTTTTAATTGCTTGTTTAGTTCATAGTGATAGTGGATAAAAATAGTTTTATTAGTTTTAAAAGTAATTCTTTTCCACTTCAAGTTATATTGTTTTCGTTTCTGTGAACACATTAGTTGTTATATTTATTTAGTATAGTTTATTAATGTTTTAATAAATGATTTGCTGTTATAGTTGTCTTAGTGTTCACTAGATGGTTATAGTAGTTTTATATTAGTTCTTTTGTTAGTTAATAAATTAGTAATTTATTTTCAGTTATTTTATTAGATTTATATTTTCTTTGCTGTAGAAAAAAATATTGGAATAATTTAGTAATGTTATGTTAAGATTTGTGTGAGTTGGTCACCACTAGTTTTTCCTTGAATTTTTCTTTCGGAGTTTTTCCTTTGGTTTTCGACTTGGTTTTCTTGTTGCTTTTATTTTGATTGAGTATTGTTATGATTGATAGAATTGATTGCTAGGATGATTGCTTATATGATCGTCAGTAAAGGGTTACGCCGATGCTAGCTTCGACACGATCCGATGACTCTAAGTCACAAACCGGATACGTGTATATGTTGAATCGTGGAGCAAGAAGCTGGTGCGGTTGCAAGCGAGCGCCATGATGGGATCTACATGTGAAGCGGAGTACATGGCAGCCTCGGAGGCAGCGCATGAAGCAATATGGATGAAGGAGTTCATCACCGACCTAGGAGTCATACCCAATGCGTCGGGGCCGATCACTCTCTTCTGTGACAACACTGGAGCTATTGCCCTTGCCAAGGAGCCCATGTTTCACAAGAAGACCAGGCACATCAAGCGTCGTTTCAACTCCATACGTGAAAATGTTCAACATGGAGACATAGATATTTGCAAAGTACATACGGATCTGAATGTCGCAGATCCGTTGACTAAACCTCTTCCGCGAGTAAAACATGATCAACACCAGAACTCTATGGGTGTTCGATTCATCACAATGTAACTAGATTATTGACTCTAGTGCAAGTGGGAGACTGTTGGAAATATGCCCTAGAGGCAATAATAAAAGGATTATTATTATATTTCCTTGTTCATGATAATTGTCTTTTATTCATGCTATAATTGTGTTATCCAGAAATCGTAATACATGTGTGAATACTTAGACCACAATATGTCCCTAGTGAGCCTCTAGTTGACTAGCCCGTTGATCAATGATAGTCATGGTTTCTGACTATGGACATTGGATGTCATTGATAACGAGATCACATCATTAGGAGAATGATGTGATGGACAAGACCCAATCCTAAGCATAGCACAAGATCGTAGTTCGCTTGCTAGAGCTTTTCCAATGTCAAGTATTTTTTCCTTAGACCATGAGATCGTAACTCCCGGATACCGAGGAGTGCTTTGATGTACCAAACGCCACAACGTAACTGGGTGACTATAAAGGTATACTACGGGTATCTCCGAAAGTATTTGTTGGGTTGACACGGATCGAGATGGGATTTGTCACTCCGCATGACGGAGAGGTATCTCGGCCCACTCGGTAATGCATCATCATAATGAGCTCAAAGTGAACAAGTGTCCGTCACGGATCATGCATTACGGTACGAGTAAAGTGACTTGCCGTAACGATATTGAACGAGGTATTGGGATACCGACGATCGAATCTCGGGCAAGTAACATACCAATTGACAAAGGGAATTGTATACAGGGTTGCTTGAATCCTCGACATCGTGGTTCATCTGATGAGATCATCGAGGAGCATGTGGAAGCCAACATGGGTATCCAGATCCCGCTGTTGGTTATTGACCGGAGAGCCGTGTCGGTCATGTCTACGTGTCTCCCGAACCCGTAGGATCTACGCACTTAAGGTTCGGTGACTCTAGGGTTGTAGAGATATTAGTATGCAGCAAACATAAAGTTGTTCGGAGTCCCGGATGAGATCCCGGACGTCAAGAGGAGTTCCGGAATGGTCCGGAGGTAAAGAATTATATATGGGAAGTCGAAGTTTCGCCGTCGGAAAGTTTCGGGGTCACTGCAGATTGTATGGGACCACCGGAAGGGTCCCTGGGTCCACCGGTGGGGCCACCTATCCGGAGGGCCCCATGGGCTGAAGTGGGAGGAACCAGCCCCTGGTGGGCTGGTGCGCCTCCCCACCCCCCGTGGGCCCTCCGCGCCTAGGGTTGGGAACCCTAGGGGGCGCCCACTGCCTTGGGGGCAAGGCACCCCTTGGCCGCCCCTAGGAGATCCCATCTCCTAGGGTCGGCCCCTGGGACCCTATATATAGGGGGGAGGAGGCAGCCGATCCTTGCACTTGGCTCCTCGCTTTCCTTGCTACACCTCTCCTCCCGCAGACGCCTTGGCGAAGCCTGCGGGATCCTCGCAGATCCACCACCACGCCTGTCGTGCTGCTGGATCTTCATCAACCTCTCCTTCCCTTGCTGGATTAAGAAGGAGGAGACGCCACGCTGACCGCACGTGTGTTGAACGCAGAGGTGCCGTCCTGCTCGGGCGCTAGGATCTCCGGTGATTTGGATCACGACGAGTACGACTCCCTCAACCCCGCTCCTTGAACGCTCGCCGATCTACAAGGGTATGTAGATGCACTCCTCTCTCTCGTTGCTAGATGAACTCATAGATTGATCTTGGTGAAACCGTAGAAATTTTTTTATTTTCTGCAATGTTCCCCAACATGTACAACATTTTGTTGTAGAGAGCGGCAAATATAATTTTCCTAATCTAATATTGCTCAATATAATTTTCCTAATCTAATCCATATTCTATATCTAGGTCCGTTTCGCCAAAAAAAATTCATCCGTTCACTGTCAAAAAAGTTTATATCCTTTTTTTCTATCCGAGGTGGTCCTAAATTCTTATGCGTTCATCTGCTAAAAGAAAAGCTTTTTCGGAATTTAATACGTGGGCTGCGCGCTATGGCCCAGTGAAGTCAGCCAACTTATTTTTTAGCCCATGCAGCTGCCAAAATTCTATTATCCGCACAGGGCAACAAATAGTCGGCGCTTCACACTGGAAAACAGATAATGGGCTGGCCCATTTTTCTTTGTTTCTGTGTTTTATTTCTATTTTTATTCTCCTTCCCCTATTTCTTTTTTCACTTCCAAGTTTATTTTTCTTATGGAATTTATTTTATAAATTCAAAATTCTCAAAAACCATTCAGAATTTCAAAAAACAAATTATGGAAAATGTTCATAACTCCAATTTTTTTCCCAATTGAAAAAATATTAAGAACTTGCTTGTTTTCCATTTTTCCGAAAATTTTATTTTTTTTCTCAAAAGAAAATGGAAATTTAAAAGTGCTCCAAATTCAAAAAAATCATGTTTTAGTGAAATTTTCACAACTCAAAATATTGTTGAAAGATACACATTTTTAAAAAATAGGATTTTCAACACATGTTCCTATTCTAAAAAATGTTGACAAATTCAAATAATGTTCATATTTTTATTTAAAAAGTTCATGTTCTCAAAATGGTTGTAAATTTTAAAAGATATTCCTATTTCATATTTTGTTCATGTTTTTCTGAAAGTGTACCTAATTTTCAAAAAACTGTTCAGGATTTAAAAAATGGTTCATGTTTCCTACAATATTCAGAAACATCATACCTTAAAATCTCCTCGATTGAAGGAAAAATAGATTGAATAATTCATGGGCCTTCTCTGGTGTACGATGACGTAACAAAACTCTTAAATGCCCTCAATAAATGAATGAAAAAAATAGCAGATTGATTACTTCACACCCGGCGAAACAAAGAAGCTAAATGTTCCCCTTTTACGTGCGCATAGGGTTTTGCTTGCACATATAATTCTCACTAACTTCAAATGCATACTAATTTTTCTTTCATTGCAAAGCACGGGCATATGTGCTAGTTATTATTATTATTACTTTATTACTAATTACTTTAAAAATTTAATAATAATAAATAAAACAAGGTGCGTTTCTCCGATTTTTTTCATCCGTTCACCTTCAAAAAAATTATTTTATCCAAGGTGGTACTAAATTTTTTTTGCGTCCATCTGCTTGAAAAAGGAAAAACAGTCTTGTAAAAAAATTCGGACGTGGACCGCCCGCGCTGTGGCCCAGCGAAGCCGACCCATATTTCCAGCTAATGCAGCTGAGAATCCTTATTTACCGCGTGGGGCCGCAAATAGACAAACTTTCGCATAGGGCGCCCAATATTTGGTTGACCCATATTTGTTTTTTCTCTAGTCTGTTTCTTTTTTTTTCTTTTCCTTTCTCTTTTACTTCTCTCGTTTCCTTTTATTTTTTCCCTTTCAAGTTTATTTTTCTTTTCTCCTTTTTTCATACATTAAATTTTTAGTTTTTCAGAATTTTAGTTTTGGATTAAATTTTCGTAAAATCTACGTAAAATAATTTTTGTTCCCATTTTGAATTGTTTTCAAACTATAGTTTAATTTTTTTATGCTTTCCAAAATTGTTCGATATTTTCAAAATATATTGCACTAAAAATTAAATATTCATATTTGATTGAACTGTTCAAAACTCAAAGTAATGTTTGTGTTTAAAACATGTTTTTGAAAATTGTTTTCAATGTTCAAAACACATTTTCATTTTCAAAAAAAATTCACGTATTCAAAACATGTTTGCTTTCTTATAATAGGTTCATGTTTTCAAAGAATGTGAATTTCGAAAAATTGTTCACATCTTAAAGAATATTCGAAATATCATAATTATTACTTTACTTTTTGAAAAATTTCAAGAAAAAACAAAAAAAATTGAATGTTATGCTACAGTATATTCTTAAACGTTCGCGTTGGCCATTTGTTTGCATGAGCTTGTTTGTTTGAGTGGCTAGCAGCACGTGGTCGAGTTTTTGAGGTCGTGAGTTTGATCCTTCAACTCAGTGGTTGTTTTGGATTTTTATTCACGCCTTACAAATACAAGTCGTTTTGGTACCTGCCAGCGGCCTGGCCAGACTCAAACCGTCGTGCATCCGACGTGCTATTTGACGATAAAAGAGAATATGTTGCTTGACTATAATTTAAAAAAATTGTGGGCACATGCCAATAAAATTTTGTTTCTGATTAAAAAAATGTTGGCAAGTGAGCGTTGAAATAATTAAAGAGAATAAACCCTAACAAAGTAGGGACTACCTGGTTACGTGCTTATTATACCAAAGAAACGAGATTTCCTGCAATTAGTACTTCATCCGGTTACACCATCATAGGAGAGAGTAGTCGAAGCTACTATGCCACGAAGGTCATCATGCTGCACAAAATGAGGAGGCAACCGCAACCTAGACACGGAGGCAGACTCGGAGAAAAAAATGGCACAAGTTGGGTGGTGGCCACCACTCCACCAACCCCATCACTATTAAGAACTCGTGGGCCAAACATGATCTCGAGAACATCGTCGGGGAGACCTTTTGATGGACACATCAATTATCTCTCCTAATACTTCTCGTAAAAAAATATCTCTCTAGTTCCAACGCACGAGCATATGTGCTAGTGATATATAAAATATGTTGTGCCAATGAGCACACGGGCTAGCACGACTCGGCCTGCTTCTATGTCATACCGGAGTCCAAACACTCGACTGGAGGGTCCAACCTTAGCGACAAAGTGTTATTTTGTTGGGAGAATCTATATATCCGCGAGTGTTATATCTCGCATCTAGTTTACAGGCAGTGCACCTAACCACTAGGCTATGCCTTACATTCATGACAGAGTAGTAAAGCTAGATTGTTTAAGTCCACACGAGTCGAGGTTTTCAATGTTTCTTCTCCATTTTTCCGTTTTTTATGTTTGTTTTTATATTTATTTTCTTTGTTCTTCTTCATTTTTTTCATTCTTTTTTTGCATTTTTTTTCTTTATTTTTTTTCATTTTCTTTTTCGAATTCATTTATATTTTTTATATGTCAACAACATTTTCTAATACACATCTACCATATTTTTAATGTGTTTAAACATTTTGTAATACAAATTCAATACTTTTCTATACACATTTTTTTCAAATGCTTGACTAACATTTTAAATACAAAATTAATATTTATCGAATACATGTTCAACATTTTATATACATTTTTACATTTTAAAATGCTTGATTAACAGTTTAAAAAAAGATTCATATTTTTAGTACATGGTCAACAATTTGTTAATACACGATGGACAATTTTCCTATAGACGCTCAACAATGCATGATTAACATTTTTCAATTTTTGTTCAACATTTTCAAATACATGTTCAACATTTTTCAATGCTTGTTCAACATTTTATAAATGCTTGTTTACATTTTTCAAATATTTATTCAACAGTTTTCGAATGCTTGATTAATATTTTTCATATACTTGTTCAACATTTTTCGAATAATTACTCAATATTTTCCAAATGCTTGATTATATTTTTTAAACTTGTTCGACATGTTTCAAATACGTGTTCAACATTTTTCAAATGCTTGATTAACATTTTTCTTCAAGTAAGTTTTTCAACATTTTTCAAATATTTATTGAACAGTTTCCAAATGTTTTTTGTGGAGTATTTTTTGTAATATATAAAAAATATTTTGAAGTATAAAAAATTTACAAAAAAAAACAAAAAAGAAAACATAAAACATAAATTAACAGAAAAACAGGTTATGCCCTTGTTCGCGCATGGGCCGGCCCATATTGCTCGCCCCTTCAGGGAGTCGAAAGTTACGCTCGCTGAAGGCGGGGTATAGGGGTGCCGCTTTATATCTCGCAAATGATAGATCTCGCACACACGTACCTGGCTGGGCCAACAAGCTATGTGCGAGCTGTTTCAACCCACACAAGAATGTGTTTTAGGAACCTTATGCATGTTTTAGGTCAGAAAATAAATCCAAGCAAGTCCTCGTTATTTTTTAGCAAAAGATGTCGATGTAACATAAACAAGGAGATTAAAACTATCTTGAATGTTCCCAATGAATCGTTGAATGACAAGTACCTAGGAATGCCTTCTGACTTTGCTACTTCAAAACTTTGGGCCTTCAAATATCTCAAGGATAGGCTGTGGAGCAAGGTTAAGGGATGGATCGAAAAACATTGTCTTCCAACAGTAAGGAAGTGTTGATCGAATCTGTTGCACAGGCAGTACCGGTCTGCTTGATGTCCTGTTTTAAGCTCCCAAGAGGATTGTGTTAACACTTAAACAAACTCATCAGGCAGTTTTGGTAGGGTAGTAGAGAAGGAAAACGGAAGCCGAGCTGGGTTTTGTGGAAATCAATGACCCATCCCAAGTTCATGGGGGGTCTGGGCTTTGAGATTTTGAACTCTTTAACATGGCTTTGTTGGCACGTCACGCATGGCACCTTTTGCAGGACCCAGAGTCATTGTGTTCATGGTTACTTGACTAGTTTATTTTCCTCATGGTTCTATCTTAACGGTGGAATTGGGCAACCATCCGTCACAAGTGTAGATGGCTATCATAGAAGTGTCTTGTTAGGGCCTTATAGGCGAATTGGCAATGGCGAAACAACTCATATTTGGGACAAAATTGGCTACCGAGAAACGCAATGATGAGGTGGATTGTCTGCTTAGAGATAACCCTCCTACAATGATGAGGTGGCTTGTTTTGATGAATCTATTAATTTATATCAGTGGATTAAGCCATGGAAAATTTATATTACAGTAGACACAATGCAAAAACAAAATATGAATTGGTTTGCTACAGTACTTAGAGTAGTGATTTGCTTAATTATACTAACGGATCTTACCGAGTTTTTTGTTGAAGTTTTGTGTGGATGAAGTGTCTAATGGAGGATGTCTTGATATGAGGAAAAGGAAGAGAGGCAAGAGCTCATGCTTGGGGATGCCCGAGGCACCCCAAGTAAATATTCAAGGAGACTCAAGCGTCTAAGCTTGGGGATGCCCCGGAAGGCATCCCCTCTTTCTTCAACAAGTATCGGTATGTTTTCGTATTTGTTTCGTTCATGTGATATGTGCAAGTCTTAGAGCGTATTTTGCATTTAGTTTTCACTTTTCTTTTATGCACCATGCTGGTATGAGTTAGTTCTTGGTTGATTTATAGAATGCTCATTGCACTTCACTTAGATCTTTTGAGTATGGCTTTATAGAATGCTTCATGTGTTTCACTTATATCATTTGAAGTTTGGATTGCATGTTTCTCTTTACATAGAAAACCGCCATTTGTAGAATGCTCTTTTGCTTCACTTATATTTGTTAGAGCGTGGGCATATCTTTTGTAGAAAGAATTAAATTCTCTTGATTCACTTATATCTATTTAGAGAGATGACAGGAGTTGGTCATTCACATGGTTAGTCATAAAATCCTACATAAAACTTTTAGATCACTGAATATGATATGTTTGATTCCTTGCAATAGTTTTGTGATATAAAGGTGGTGATATTAGAGTCGTGCTAGTTGAGTAATTGTGAAATTGAGAAATACTTGTGTTGAGGTTTGCAAGTCCCGTAGCATGCACGTATGGTAAACTGCTAGTGACAAATTTGAAGCATGGGGTGTTTCTTTGATTGTCTTCCTTATGAGTGGCAGTCGGGGATGAGCGATGGTCTTTTCCTACCAATCTATCCCTCTTGGGGCATGCGTAGTAGTACTTTGCTTCAAGGGCAAGTAGACTTTTGCAATAAGTATATGAGTTCTTTATGACTAATGTGAGTCCATGGATTATACGCACACTCGCCCTTTCACTTTACTAGCCTTTATTATGTCGCGCAACCTTCGCCGGTATCATGCACCCATTATTTACCTTCCTCAAAACAGCCACCATACCTACCTATTAGGGCATTTCCATAGGCATTCCGAGATATATTGCCATGCAACTTTCCACCATTCCGTTTATTATGACACGCTCCATCATTTTCATATTGCTCTTTGCATGATCATGTAGTTGATATCGTATTTGTGGCAAGGCCATCTTCATAATTTTTCATACATGTCACTCTTGATTCATTGCATATCCCGGTACACCGCCGGAAGCATTCATATAGAGTCATATTTTTGTTCCAGTATAGTTGTAATATTGACTTGTAAGTAAATAAAAGTGTGATGATCATCATTATCACTGAGGAAAGGATGATGGAGACTATGATTCCCCCACAAGTCGGGATGAGACTCCGGACTTTATGAAATATAAAAGAGGCCAAAGAAGCCCACATAAAAAAGAGGCCAAAGAAGCCCACCAAAAAAATGAGAGAAAAGAGAGAAGGGGCAATGTTACTATCCTTTTACCACACTTGTGCTTCAAATAGCACCATGTTCTTCATGATAGAGAGTCTCCTATGTTGTCACTTTCATATACTAGTGGGAATTTTTCATTATAGAACTTGGCGTGTATATTCCAATGATGGGCTTCCTCAAAATGCCCTAGGTCTTCATGAGCAAGCAAGTTGGATGCACACCCACTTAGTTTCATTTGTTCAGCTTTCATATATTTATAGCTCTAGTGGATCTGTTGCATGGCAATCCCTACTCACTCACATTGATATCTACTAATGGGCATCTCCATAGCCCGTTGATACGCCTAGTTGATGTGAGACTATCTTCTCCCTTTTTGCCTTCTCAACCACCACCATATACCACATATAGTGCTATGTCCATGGCTTGCGCTCATGTATTGCGTAAGAGTTGAAAAAGCTGAAGCGCGTTAAAAAGAATGAACCAATTGCTCGGCTCGTCATCGGGGTTGTGCATGATGGGAGCATTTTGTGTGACGAAAATGAAGCATGGCCAAACTATATGATTTCGTAGGGATAAGCTTGCATTGGCCTTGTTGTTTTGAAAAGACATGATTGCTTTATTAGTACGCTCGAAGTATTATTGTTTTTATGTCAAATGATAGACTATTGCTTTGAATCACTCGTGTCTTAATATTCATGCCATGATTAGATACATGATCAAGATTATGCTAGGTAGCATTCCACATCAAAAATTATCTTTTTTATCATTTACCTACTCGACGATGAGCAGGAATTAAGCTTGGGGATGCTGATACGTCTTCGTTATCTATTGATTGTTCCATGCCAATATTATTCAACTTTCATATACTTTTGGCAACTTTTTATATTATTTTTGGGACTCACATATTGATCCAGTGCCCAGTGCCAGTTCCTGTCTGTTTCATGTTTTATGTTTCACAGAAACCCCATATCAAACGGAGTCCAAACGGGATAAAAATGGACGGAGAATCATTTTGGAATATTTGTGATTTTTGGGAAGTAAAATCAACGCGAGATGGTGCCCGAGGTGGCCACGAGACAGGGGCCCACGCCCACTCCAGGTGGGCGCGCCCCCCACCCTCCTGGGCCCCTCGTAAGGCGGTTGATGCCCTTCTTTGGCCGCAAGAAAGCTATTTTTTGGAAAAAGATCTGGGCGAAGGTTTCAATCCAATCGGAGTTACGGATCTCCGGATATAAAAGAAACGGTGCCATGGCAGAATCCCAGAACGCAAAAACAGAGAGAGACAAAGAGATAGATCCAATCTCGGAGGGGCTCTCGCCCCTCCCAAGCCATGGGAGCCAAGGACCAGAGGGGAAACCCTTCTCCCATCTAGGGAGGAGGTCAAGGAAGAAGAAGAAGAAGGGGGCCTCTCTCCCCCTTGCTTCCGGTGGCGCCGGAGCGCTGCCGGGGGCCATCATCATCACCGCGATCTTCACCAACACCTCCGCCATATTCACCAACATCTCCATCACCTTCCCCCTTCTATATTCAGTGGTCCACTCTCCCGCAACCCGCTGTACCTCTACTTGAACATGGTGCTTTATGCTTCATATTATTATCCAATGATGTGTTGCCATCCTATGATGTCTGAGTAGATTTTCGTTGTCCTATCGGTGATTGATGAATTGCTATGATTGGTTTGAGTTGCATGTTTTATTATCGGTGTTGTCCTATGGTGCCCTCCCTGTCGCGCAAGCGTGAGGGATTCCCGCTGTAGGGTTTTTAATATGTTCATGATTTGCTTATGGTGGGTGGCGGAGTGATGTAAGCATGCACCGAGTAAGTAGGTTGTTTGCGTGATGGGATAGAGGGGACTTGATACTTTAATGCTATGGTTGGGTTTTACCTTAATGATCTTTAGTAGTTGAGGATGCTTGCTAGAGTTCCAATCATAAGTTCATATGATCCAAGAAGAGAAAGTATGTTTGCTTATGCCTCTCCCTCAAATAGAATTGCAATAGTGATTACCGGTCTAGTAACGTAGTCAATTGCTTAGGGACAATTTCACAACTCCTACCACCACTTTTCCACACTCGCTATATTTACTTTATTGCATCTTTATCTAAACAGCCCCTACTTTTTATTTACGTGTTCTTTATTATCTTGCAAACCTATCCAACAACACCTACAAAGTACTTCTAGTTTCATACTTGTTCTAGGTAAAGCGAACAGTACTAAGCGTGCGTAGAATCGTATCAGTGGCAGATAGGGCTTGAGAGAATATTTGTTCTACCTTTAGCTCCTCGTTGGGTTCGACACTCTTACTTATCGAAAGAGGCTACAACTATCCCGTATACTTGCGGGTTATCAGCCATCAACATCTTGTGCCTTTGATCTCCATCTCCAAAGCACCGTTATGATCACCATCATCACTGGCTTGACTGTTGTAAATATGCCCTAGAGGCAATAATAAAATGGTTATTATTATATTTCTTTGTTCATGATAATTGTCTGTTATTCATGCTATAATTGTATTATCCGGAAATCGTAATACACGTGTGAATACATAGACCACAACATGTCCCTAGTGAGCCTCTAGTTGACTAGCTCATTGATCAACAGATAGTCATGGTTTCCTGACTATGGACATTGGATGTCATTGATAACGGGATCACATCATTAGGACAACTATGTGATGGACAAGACCCAATCCTAAGCATAGCTCAAAGATCGTGTAGTTCGTTTAGCTAGAGCTTTTCCAAATGTCAAGTGTCATTTCCTTAGACCATGAGATTGTGCAACTCCCGGATACAGTAGGAGTGCTTTGGGTGTACCAAACGTCACAACGTAACTGGGTGACTATAAAGGTGCACTACGGTATCTCCGAAAGTGTCTGGGTTGACATGAATCGAGACTAGGATTTGTCACTCCGTATGACGGAGAGGTATCTCTGGGCCCACTCGATAATGCATCATCATAATGAGCTCAATGTGACCAAGTGTCTGGTCACGGGATCATGCATTACGGCATTTGAGTAAAGTGACTTGCCGGTAACGAGATTAAACGAGGTATTGGGATACCGACGATCGAGTCTCGCAAGTAACGCATCGATTGACAAAGGGAATTGTATACGGGTTGATTGAATCCTCGACATCGTGGTTCATCCGATGAGATCATCGAGAGCATGTGGGAGCCAACATGGGTATCCAGATCCCGCTGTTGGTTATTGACCGAGAGGCGCCTCGGTCATGTTCAGATGTCTCCGAACCCGTAGGGTCTACACACTTAAGGTTCGGTGACGCTAGGGTTGTAGAGATATGAGTATGCAGTAAACCGAAAGTTGTTCGGAGTCCCGGATGAGATCCCGGACGTCATGAGGAGTTCCGGAATGGTCCGGAGGTAAAGAAATATATATAGGAAGTCGAGTTTCGGCCATCGGGAAAGTTTCGGGGGTCACCGGTATTGTACCGGGACCACCGGAAGGGTCCCGGGGATCCATTGGGTGGGGCCACCTATCCCGGAGGGCCCCGTGGGCTGAAGTGGGAGGGGAACCAGCCCCTGGTGGGCTGGTGCGCCCTCCCTTGGGCCCCCCTGCGCCTAGGGTTGGAAACCCTAGGGGTGCGGGGCGCCTCCACTTGCCTTGGGGGGCAAGCCACCCCCTTGGCCGCCGCCCCCCTAGGAGATTGCATCTCCTAGGGCCGGCGCCCCCCCCCTAGGGGCCCTATATAAAGAGGCGGAGGGAGGCAGCCGCACCCATGCTCTTGCGCGCCCTCTCCCTTGCTACACCTCTCCTCTCAGAAGCTTGGCGAAGCCTCGCCGAGATCGCTGCTGCATCCACCACCACGCCGTCAGGTTGCTGGATCTTAATCAACCTCTCCTTCCCTTGCTGGATCAAGAAGGAGGAGACATCATCCCAACCGCACGTGTGTTGAACGCGGAGGTGCCGTCTGCTCGCGCTAGGATCTTTGGTGATTTGGATCACGACGAGTACGACTCCCTCAACCCCGTTCTCTTGAACGCTCCGCTCGATCTACAAGGGCATGTAGATGCACTCCTCTCTCTCATTGCTAGATGAACTCATAGATTGATCTTGGTGAAACCGTAGGAAATTTTTTATTTTCTGCAACGTTCCCCAACAGTGGCATCATGAGCTAGGTCTATGCGTAGTTCTCTTTGCACGAGTAGAACACAAATCTGTTGTGGGCGTAGATGTTGTCAACTTTCTTGCCACTACTAGTCTTATTTTGCTTCAGCGGTATCGTGGGATGAAGCGGCCCGGACCGACCTTACACGTACGCTTACGCGAGACAGGTTCCACCGACTGACATGCACTACTTGCATAAGGTGGCTAGCGGGTGTCTGTCTCTCCCACTTTACTTCGAGCGGATTCGATGAAAAGGGTCCTTATGAAGGGTAAATATAAGTTGACAAATCACGTTGTGGCTTTTATGTAGGTAAGAAAACGTTCTTGCTAGAACCCTATTGCAGCCACGTTAAACATGCAACAACAATTAGAGGACGTCTAACTTGTTTTTGCAGCATATGATTTGTGATGTGATATGGCCAAAAAGTTGTGATGAATGATGAATGATATATATGTGATGTATGAGATCATGTTCTTGTAATAGGAATCACGACTTGCATGTCGATGAGTATGACAACCGGCAGGAGCCATATGAGTTGTCTTAATTATTGTATGACCTGCATGTCAATGATTTTACGCCATGTAATTACTTTACTTTATTGCTAAACCGTTAGCCATAGTAGTAGAAGTAATAGTTGGCGAGCAACTTCATGGAGACACGATGATGGAGATCACGATGATGGAGATCATGGTGTCATGCCGGTGACGAAGATGATCATGGAGCCCCGAAGATGGAGATCAAAGGAGCTATATGATATTGGCCATATCATGTCACTGTTTAATTGCATGTGATGTTTATTATGTTTATGCATCTTGTTTACTTAGAACGACGGTAGTAAATAAGATGATCCTCATAATAATTTCAAGAAAGTGTTCCCCTAACTGTGCGCCGCTGTAAAGTTCTTCGCTTCAAGCACCACGTGATGATCGGGTGTGATAGATTCTAACGCTCACATACAACGGTGTAAGACAGATTTACACATGCAAAACACTTAGGTTAACTTGACGAGCCTAGCATGTACGCACATGGCCTCGAACACAAGAGACCGAAGGTCGAACATGAGTCGATGGAAGATACGATCAACATGGAGATTTTCTCCGATGATGACTAGTCCATCTCACGTGATGATCGGACACGGCCTAGTCGACTCGGATCATGTATCACTTAGATGACTAGAGGATGTCTA
>JAHIAM010000926.1:0-85924 GCA_021605205.1 Aegilops longissima
GATAGGCGCTGGCTGGGGCTCTTCGGAGCCCGACGCTGCACCGGTGGTGGAGGGATCGGCGGTCGGCGTAGCGCCAGGCGCTCCTGCGGCCTCAGGGTCGTCAGTACGATCGCCAGACCTCTCGCCAGCCTTAGAGGCGTCAGCCTTGGCGGCCTCGTCGCCGGCGGACCCATCGGCGCCAGCCTCTTCCTCCATGGTGGCGACGTCATCAGTGTTGCCGCGCGCGTCCTCCTCGCCGGCGACCTCAGTCTCCATTGGCTCTGCCGCGGATGGATCTGACGACCAGAAAAACAAAGAAAAGTCAAGCAAATGTTCGAAAAGAAGAACAGAAGAAAAAGAACCCAAGGGAAATTTTCGGTCAAAGGGATTACCTGCAATGGGATCTGCAGCCATGGTCTCGATCACCGGAGGATCACTGGTGTCGTCCCTTGCCGGAGAACGCTCTCTTGCCGGAGAATTCTCCCTTGGCGGCATAGTTGAAGCAGATGGTATTTCGGGAGCGGCTTCCGGGCCCTCCTGATGAGGCTGCTCTGCTCCTACACAAATCAACAAGTCAGATATCGGCAAAGAAGGAGCACCCATGCACACCTAACCGTAAGAAATAAACCATATACTTACGCTGGGGGCTGTGCTGGGGGCTGCTTTGAGGAAGGGTTGCCGGGTCCGGCAAGGGGGTCTCAGACGCGCCTCCTGTTGCCACGGGGGGATCGTCTTCGATGACAACCACCGGGGTCTTGGCTCTCTTCGACGCTCTCTGGACCAGCGCCCTGAAAAGGAAAGAGTTCAGAGTGAAGCAAATCAGATACAAGACAAAGCAACCAAATTGAAGAAATACAAGCACATCATAGAAGCTTACTCTTCTTCTTCTTCATCGTCGGAGCTGAGCGCGGAGAGATCAAATTCCGGCTCGCCTTCGGTGCGAAGGGGCGGAGGAGTAGGTTCCCTTGACCGCTTGGCGGGGGTGGCAGCAGTGGCCTGAGAAGATCCCGCCTCAGTTGTTGCAGCGGTGTGGGGTGCTCAGCTGCACTTGATGCTTGCTCATGATGGAAGCGCGTCGCACGGGCGCTGGCTGTTGGCCCGTCTGCCGCCCGTCACTTCCCCGGCCTTGCGGAGACGCCTTCTTGGTGGAGCTGTGGGCTCCGCTCGCCGCAAGCTACTTGAAGGTGTGGAGGAGGCGCCCTCAGCAGACTCGCTCGGCTCAGCTTCGGGCTCGGCCTGCTCCGCCTCGACGGCAAGCTCCTCTCGATCGGCAAGGCTTGCCGCCTCTGCTGCCTCTGCCTCCTCCACGGTGAACCCGAATTCGCCAGCGGCAGCAGCTGCTGCCGCCTCCTCCAGCCTGGTGGCGATGCGCTGCATCTCGGCGTTGGTGGTGTCGCGGGTGAGCCACTTCTGCTCGTCGGCGCGGATCGGCACTTCTTCCAAGCTATCGAAAACTGCCGCACAACGTCGTACGCAGGCTCTTGCCAGGTTGGAACGATCCCATGCGAATCGCACAAGGGCATCATGGCGCGGATGCGGTCGAGCGAAGAGTTGTTGCACAATGGGACGACTCCCCTCGGCAACCTAAACCACTCGGGGTGATCGGCGTCGTGCTTGAACAGCTCCAGCAGCATCGCATCCAACTCCAAGACAGTGAAATTCCAGTTGAGGCCTGGGCGCAGCCTCATGATGTCCGCCGCATTTTGGAACTCCCAAGCAGGTCTCCTCCTCTCCTGCAAGGGGGCGATGCGGCGGCGAAGGAAATCCGCGCCAACTGCGCCTACAGTGAGTCCGGCAAGCCTGAGGCGCAAGATCCGGGTCACGGCAATCTTCAACCTAGCATCCTCCGGCGCCAAGTTGCTCCAATCGTTGCCGCGCACTATGGGAGTTTGGCACTGTGCAGTGAAGGGCTGCGGGTTCTCCTCAACGATCCAACACCAATCGGCTCTCCACTCCTCCCACTTGCTACGGAGCTCTCCTTCCAGATAGGCTTCTTTCTTGCCGATCCTGGAGATCCAAGCAATCCCTTCCGCAAGTGGCTCTCCTCTCTCGACGCGGGGCATGAAGAAGTGGCGGAAGAGGGCTACGTTTGGGTGGACTCTGACAAAGTTTTCGCAAAGGTGTGCGAAAACTGCCATGGTCAGGACAACATTGGGGGTGAAATCAAGGAGGCGAAGCCCGTAGGTGTTCATGATGTCGCAGAAGAATTCAGAGAAGGGCGGGCAGAGCCCGCAATAGAAGAAGAGCGCGAAGAAGGGGTACCCGCCCGAAACCAAATCTGATGCGGCGGAGAGTACCTTCGTGCGCGGGTGCGCCCGCGTCTCCGTCGACCAGAAGAGGTAGTAGCCCTCCCTCAGCTCCTTTGCGTCGAGCTGGGGGGGGGGAAGACGGCCCGCTCCTTTCGCAGCGCTGTGAGCCGCTGCGCCTCGGCCGACTTCACGCCCTTCCCCTTGTCGGCTTTCGGAGCCATGGCGGAGGTGGTGGAGGAGACCGACGGCGTTGATGGCGCTGGTGGCGATGGGGGGCGGAGCGTTGCTCTCTTCAGACTAGAGAAGAAGGGAGGAACGGCGGTGGTTTTCGAGATGGGACAACAAATGGGGAGGTGGGCGACCTGCCCCTGTTTCCCCTGTATATAAGGAGGGAGAGGGGGCAGACGTTCCGCTTTTCCAATTAAAGAAACCCCCACGATCTCTCCCACGACGCCACGTTCGGTAGCGTCTGTTTCGTGGGGGACGTGGTGGATCCGGAGCGATTCGGCGTGATCTAGGCAGCGTGCCCATGCACTGTTTTGGGCCTGGCCCAACAGCGCTCGGCTTGCAGGTGGCCCAGCCCGGAGCTCCTGTCGGTGTACTAGAGTAGGGGTACCCTAGTATCCCGAACTCGTGCACGGGCACTTGCAGCACCCCGCGGCCAGGCTTGCCTGGTGACCGCCAAGGTCCTCCATAGTTCCTTTGGAGCCATTCAAGAACAAAGTATTTGAGCCAAGGAGACAAGTCCCCGGCAAGAGGAGCTTGCCGGGAAGGCCACTCAAGGCACGCAGAAGACAAGGCCCCGGCAAGAGGAGCTTGCCGGGAAGGCTCGGTGAGCGACAAGCTTCCGAGCGCGACAAGGATTCAGCCGCGGCAAGGCGCTTGCCGCGGCAGGCAACCACTCTTCATCTCCGCTCCAGCTCATCCACCAACGTGTCGCCATGGGACCATTCCAGGCGTGCGTGTCAAGAGGCTGTGCAGCCAGCGGAGAGCAGCGGTAAGCGGCGCTGACAGGAGTGCCATCGTGGCAAGCGGTGGCGCCCCTGACGGTCCCTTTCTGCACTGTTTAGGCGACAGGGATGGGCATTTATTGCTTTTGTCCCTTGCCGTCAGAGTTAGGTAGAATACACTGTACAAAGTAGCTGTACCAACCGCAACTCATTTTCCCATTTTGCCCTTGTCTACGTTGCCACCTGTGGTGACCCCTTGAGCCTATAAAAGGAGGCCCATGTGCAATGTAGAGGGGGTTCAGCTGGGTTCGGTTCGACTCATTCGAAACTACAGACACACGCTAGGTCTTGTAGCTCTCTGTGCTCCCTAGCAAGAACACAATACAATCAGACAAGCAGCAGTAGGAGTATTATCTCTCCGGAGAGCTCCGAAGCTGGGTAAACTGCTCGTGTGCATCGCCTCGATCTGCTCTTCGTGCAATCTCCGCCCCCCCACCGAACCGAAAGGGACTCGGTCCGCCGGTCCCATAGGTGTTCGTGGGTTACGATCAGCTTCCCCGACAATCTTTCTAATTATTATGGTAATTTATAGCATATTTATCTATTTTCTGGTTAGACCGTATATTACTTTTTATATATAAATAGATGGTAATGAGCATACGATGCACTTTTTGAAGAAACAATTCTAAGTGAATGGTATTAATGTTATTGGAAATCTCTGACAAACACCATTGGAAGATACCTCTACCTATCGTCAAAAAGAAATATGAAATGCTTATTGTTGGGGACATTCATATCCCCATTGAGGTAACTTAGCGATTTATGAAAGTTCTTCGTTTCATGCTAATCGAAAGTGGTTGTTAATAAGAGTTGATCAACCTTATTAATGGATCATTTTTGAGCGGTATGAAGTTGATGAATTTATTAAGCACTATCTTGTGTCCCTATTTTTATTCTCTGTTTTTATTAGTTAAATATAAAATAAAATACCATGTTTTGTCTGTTTTCTGAATTTCCCGTGCAATAAAAAAATGACCCAAAAATAAAAGTTCCCAGAATGCCCTAAAAATTTAATACCACTTTTTTCTGAATATTTGTGAATTCTTCTGGTGCAAATAATATCAGAGGGAGGTGCACCAGGTGGGCATAACCCACCTGGGCGCGCCAGGACCCCCAGGCGCGCCCTGGTGGGTTGTGGTACCCACGTGGGCCCCCTCACTTATCTCTTCATAGCACATCATCACTCATCTCCAGAAAAAATCTCCATTGCTCTCTCTCCCGTATTCTTGCTCTCAAACTCGCGTATTTCGATCTCTTTGCTCGAAGCTCTGTTTCCGAAACTGTTTCTGGGGATTGTTGTTTGGTGTGTGACTCCGCCGTTTGTCCAATTAGTTTTTGTTTTAGTGGTTTATATTTTGAATAATTAGCTACTCTTGGTGCTGCTATAGATGAGCTTGCATGTTGGATTCTTAGAGTTCTAAGTAGTTTGAATGTTTGCTATGGCCTCTATGTATCCCTATGAGTAGTTGGTATCATTTTTGTAAATTTTGTTGATAAATTTTTGTCACTCAAAAATTTTGTACGTGAATATGATGAACCATTTTGGAAGTTCTTCGAGGAGGCAATCCTCGGGGACATCTTCTAGTGACAGCTCCTCTCGCCGGTCATATACTGAACCAAGTGAAAGTTCCACACGAGATGCCGCCACCAAAACATGCTTATGGCCTTACCATGAGTATATGATGCGTGTGGGCATTAAGGAGGAATTTGAGCAATATGTTCACAATGCCGATCTCGGTCCCTATATTCAGGTAAGTGTGAACAACGCCACATTCTCACTGAATCATTTGTCAAATGATTTAAATTCCATCCCCGTGAGTCTAGGGTGTCGTTTATGCTTTATGATAATCCATTTACCATCTCACTAGAGAATTTTGCTCACCACTGCAAACTCCCGTTCTGGGATTCGCTTGAGGAACCGCCAAGGGCTGAGTACCAATCATTCTTAACTAGTCTTTGCTGCGGTGAGACGAGGGGAGTGACACAAGGTAGAATAAAGAGCATTTATTTTCCCGCAATTCAGTAATTTGCATTATTTAATGGGAAATGCATAGTAGGAAAGCAAGATTGTTGTACACTTTGTGCTCTAGACTTGAGCCTCATATGCACCGCTCTCACCGGTGAAAGAAACTATAACCTTGGAGCAGTTGTTGCACGCAGACTTCAGCACAACGCTAACAGTGGCTATTTTTATGGTGGAATATATGTCACATGTTTAGCATGAGGGCTGGGTGTTTCACCTTTGCCCTTTGATCCTATCCTACCCACGCAGTATTTAGATTTTGACACCTTAAAGGTGAAGGAAATATGCCCTAGATGCAATAATAAAGTTGTTAATTATATTTCCTTATATCATGATAAATGTTTATCATTCATGCTAGAATTGTATTAACCGGAAACTTAGTACATGTGTGAATACATGGACAAAACAGAGTGCCCCTAGTATGCCTCTACTTGACTAGCTCGTTAATCAAAGATGGTTAAGTTTCCTGACCATAGACATGTGTTGTCATTTGATGAACGGGATCACATCATTAGGAGAATGATGTGATGGACAAGACCCATCTGTTAGCTTAGCATAATGATCGTTTACTTTTATTGCTATTGCTTTCTTCATGACTTATACATGTTCATCTGACTATGAGATTATGCAACTCCTGAATACCGGAGGAACACCATGTGTGCTATCAAACGTCACAAGGTAACTCGGTGATTATAAAGATGCTCTACAGGTGTCTCCGAAGGTGTTTGTTGGGTTGGCATAGATCGAGATTAGGATTTGTCACTCCGTGTATCGGAGAGGTATCTCTGAGCCCTTGATATGTCTCCAACGTATCCACCTTTTCTCACGCTTTTCCTCTTGTTTTGGACTCTAATTTGCATGATTTGGATGAAACTAACTCCGGACTGACGCTGTTTTCAGCAGAACTACCATGGTGTTGTTTTTGTACATAAATAAAAGTTCTCGGAATGGAACGAAACTTTGCGAGGATTTTTTATGGAATAAATAAGTATTTTTGGAGCCAAGACCCACCAGAGAGGGGCCCCTGGTTGGGCACAATCCACCAGGGCGCCCCCCTCTCCTAGCGCGCCTAGGTGGGTTGTACCCACATGGTGGCCCCGCTGATGACCCCCCTAATACTATAAAATCACATATCTTCAGAAAAAAATCAGAGAGAAAGAATTATCGCGATCCACGAGACTGAGCCGCTGCCAAGCCCTGTTCTTCCTCGGGAGGGCAGATCTGGAGTCCGTTTGGGGCTCCGGAGAGGGGGATCTTCGTTCTTCGTCATCGCCAACCCTTCTCCATCACCAATTCCATGATGCTCCCCACTGGGAGTGAGTAATTCCTTCGTAGGCTCGCTGGTCGGTGAGGAGTTGGATGAGATTCATCATGTAATCGAGTTAGTTTTGTTAGGGCCCGATCCCTAGTATCCACTATGTTTTTAGATTGATGTTGCTATGACCTTGATATGCTTAATGCTTGTCACTTTGGGCCCGGGTGCCATGAACTCAGATCTGAAACGTTTATGAATTCATCATTATATCCATGTTTTAGATCCGATCTTCCAAGTTATAGTCACCTACTACGGTTATGATCCGGCAACCTCGGGGTGATAACAACCGGGCCCACTCCCGGTGATGACCGTAGTTTGAGGAGTTCATGTATTCACTATGTGTTAATGCTTTGTTCTGGTTCTCTATTAAAAGGAGGCATTAATATCCCTTAGTTTCCAATATGGACCCCGCTGCCACCGGAGGGTAGGACAAAAGATGTCATGCAAGTTCTTTTAATAAAGCACGTATGACTATTTACGGAATACATGCCTACATTATATCATTGAACTGGAGCTAGTGTCGTATCGCCCTAGGTTATAACTGTCACATGATGAATATCATCCAACAAGTCACCGATCCAATGCCTATGAATTTATCCTTATTGATCTTGCTGCGTTACTATTGCTATCATCACTGTTACACTTGCTACAAATTACGCTATCATCATTCTTTATTACCGTTCTTTCTGTCACTACTATCAAAACTATCAAACTACTTTGCTACTGATCACTTTGCTGTAGATAATTAATCTCCAGGTGTGGTTGAATTGACAACTCAGCTGCTAATACCTTCAAATATTCTTTGGCTCCCCTTGTGTCAAATCTATAAATTTGGGTTAAATACTTACCCTCGAAAACTGTTGCGATCCCCTATACTTGTGGGTTATCAAGACCTTTTTCTGGCGCCGTTGCGGGGAGCATAGCTATATTTGTTGAGTCACTTAGGATTATTATCATATTAGCACTATGAAGAATCTGAAGGATCCTAAGTCTACTTTAGATTCACCTTCTGTTATGAGTAAACTTGCAACACCACCACGTGCTATTAATTTTGATATGTCGCAAGTTATTGTTTATGCTACTTCTACTATGAATGATGCTTATGATGATGCTAGTACCTTGCTTGATAATGATGATGTGCCACTTGGTGAATTTCTTGATGAACAAATTCCTAGAGTAATACAACATGATGTTGTTGAATCTGATGATGAGCTTGAAACTGAAACTCCTGAAACATTTGTTAGAACTAGCCTTCCTAGATATGAATTTCCTAAGGTACCGGAAGGTTATGTTATGAGTGAAGAAACAACTAGAGATATTCTTGCTTGTAATGATAGAGATGATCTAGAGTCATTATTACAAAAGTATAAAGAAAAATATCTGAATACTAGAATGAAATGTGATCCTAAGTTTGCCACTTCACATATCTTTATTGATGATAAGGATTATGAATTCTTTGTCGACCCGGAGTTAATTACTTTGGTTGAATCTGATCCTTTCCATGGTTATGAAACCGAAACTGTTGTGGCACATCTTACTAAGTTGAATGATATAGCCACCCTTTTTACTCATGATGAGAAAACTTGCTACTATTTTATTCTCAAATTATTTCCTTTCTCATTAAGGGGTGATGCTAAAGCTTGGTACAATACTCTGTCTCCTGGTTGTATTGTGACACCCCAAAATTTTAACCTTGTTTTGTTAGTTAAAATTTTGCCATGAAACTTAAATTTTTATTTCTGGATTTTCTTTTGATTTCAGAACCACCCTTTCCTTTATTTTTTATGGAGTTTTTACCCCAGTTCAAAACTTTCCAAATGTCTTGTTGGACTTGTGTACCCTCTCAAGAAAAACTTTTCTTTTCATCAGAGAAATTAATTATATAATAATTTACCTGATCTTTATTTCTTTGAAAATGGTCTCCCATGGTTTTAGGGTACCATTTGAACTACAACCCTTTGATAAATTTATTTAAACTTCCAACCAAAATTTGGGGATGTCATGTGATGTTTTTAAATCACTTTTATGCAAAAATGTCTTCTGTCCATTGGAAATTTTGAGCTCTACACCATATTTTCAAATCTGGTCCAGTGGGCAAATTTGCACTATAGCCTATTTAAATATTTCTTTAAAGCCTCCAACAAAATTATGGGATGTCAGTGGTAGCATGCAATTCAGCTTTATGCAAAAACCTAGTGATGTTCTTTGGAAAAATTGAGTGAATCAACCTCTTTTTCATTCTGGTCCAGCCTTGTGATTTCTACTGCAACCCTAATTATTTTTGCTCTAGTGTCCTTGTGCTTTCTCCTGCTTGTAGTCAACCCTACCAAACCCCTAAGTCCAGGAGCATGCACCCCTTGGATCATTTTTGGTTCATGTAATGATGCCATTTACCCCCTGTCCAAAATTGAAGTTTTGCAAATCTTGCGCTAACAAGTTTCTGTATTTGGCCAACTAAGCTCACCAACCTCTGGCGTTTTGTCAAACACTTGGCGTGCATGACCAGTTTTGGCTTAGTTTTTTATTTGTGTTATGAACTTGATCCATTGACCAGACCAGCATGTCCCATGGATTTGCCCTAGCCTATAACCCCACCCTGCTAACCCTCTTGTGGATTAGAGCCCCCTAGCATGCCTTAGCATATTGCCGAGCACGTTGGTTGCGTGCTCTGGGCGCGCCAGAGCTGCGTTTTGCTGCGTGCGTGCACTCGAGTAGCCGCTCGCGCCCCGGCCCTTACTCGCCTGCAGAGCCGCACCCCGACCTCATCCACTCACCACAACACGCCAGCCCGCCCCTGGCGCCCTACTACGCCGCCAGAGCCCTCTTGGCGGCACGCCGACGCGGCAACCTGATCGCCGCCATGGGCGGCGCCGCCCAAACCACAACGTCTCGCCACCTGCCGCAGCCGTCCCTATCCCAAGCTGGTCCATAGCGCCCATCGCCGCCACGCCCCCCGATGCTATGAGAAGGCGGTCGCGGCGACCTTATCCTGATGCGCCGCGAACCGACTTGGATGTGCTATAAAGGAGGCCCCGAGCTCCTCCGAGCACTCGAGCAGCCTCACACCATCTTTCTCGTGCCCCCTTAGTCGTCAATCGAAGAGAGGAGGTATTCACCCTCTCCGGTCAGCTCGGCCGCCGCCCGTCCGGTCCGTTCCGGCGCAACCAAAGCCTCCCCGACCCCCAACACCACCTTTCGACCCCCTTGAACCCGCTGGAGCTTCCTAGCCTCCCAGACGCAGCTAGGGACCACCATGGCCAGAACCCCCAAATCCACCGAAGCCTCCCCTCCGCCGCAGAGCTCGCCGCCGGCGATTCTCTCCACCCCCGGTGACCCTACAACCACCGGGAGGGCCGCCGAGGAGTGGCGGATCCATCCCTGCACTCGGATGCCCTCGAGGAACCACCGTTCGCTGGCGAAGATCGCCGGAGCTCCGCCCCCGTTTGGCCAAAGGAGAGGGAAGGCGGGGGACGACTAGTCAAACCTGACCAGTGGGCCAGGCGAGCCCACTATCAGTGACCCACGCACGGTCCACGCTGGATAAGTGGAAGCGTAAAATCAAAATACGCCTTCGACGTGGTCAGTTCGAAACGTTTTTCCTTTTATTTTATTTTATTTTAAAAACAGATTTTGACCAAAACTTTGACTATCTATAACTTTTCAAATATAACTCCAAATAAATTCATTCTTTTTCCTACCTCTCTCAAATATTGTCTAGTTTATTTTAAGATTTATTTCAAAAAAATTCAGACAACTTTTTGGTATTGTTTTTAAAACTATATATTGATTCAAAAATATTTTAAATAGGATTTTTGGAGAGAGGAGAAAACTTTCAAAAGTTTTAGGATGCACCCTGCCTCTACACAACTTGAAGGCAAGCATTCTGAACCCTGGCATAATATTTCTGGTGTGTTAGTTGACACAATTATAACACCACCTTATTTTGGAGAACTCGTTATTTTATGTGGCGAATACGATCATTTGCTTGAATGCATATTAGTGTTTTCCTTGCTGTTGGAAATGAATATACTTGTGATGGTAGTCTTCCTCATGTGCCTTGCATGCATGCCGGAAAGGAATCCGGGGAAAGCCGCTGCCTTGGGTAGGCGTGAGCTTGTCGCCGGGCCATTGGGACGGTTATGTCCGGTATGGCATAGTAAGGTAAAATGAGTAGTGCTAATTATGCAGGGAATACCTAAACCTCCTGAGTCGACCATAGATCGAGTCTTGTTCCGGTAACCCCCCATACTTGTTTCATACTACCACTTGTCCCTGCCATACGTAGGGTGCGGTTCGATAAGTTGTCAACCCTTTCCTAGCACACACCGTACAGAGAGGCCATGGTGGAAGATACCGGAGGCATCCGGTAGGCATGCCATCTGACCCGGGGGCATGGGTGTTTCGGTTGTAGCCGAAGGGTAGCTCCCCTAGTTTGCGCGTGGTATAAATTTTGTGATCCCATTCTACGTCGAGGTTGTAGCCTCCCCACTTAGAGTTTTGCTTAACGGTGTCGTGGGTGATTTCGGACACGGTAAGTTAGGCTGTGTGTGCGGATAGGTGTGTTTTCAATCAAAAGACCGTAGACGGGATTAGTCCCGATGGACTAAAGGAATCCGTTACTCGTGGGTAAAGAGTACACCCTCTCAGAGATTAAATCTATTGAATAGCCGTGTCCATGGTTAAGGATTACGATGCAGGATGGGTCAAGTGTCGGTCTTAGTGTCGGTCTTGGAGGAGAAACCATTAAACCGAACTTGGAATCATGATTTGTGCTGATTATGATGATTATGATTATTATTATCATGGACTAACCCATTATATTATTGAGTATCCCTGGGACGGTTCTACCTCCTGGATATTCATGGTGATTATTTACTTTATAAGCCCTTTATGTGGTGTCGCTGAGACGCCCGACTGCGGCATTTTATTTCCACTCCATTATTGCATATTCATGTTGCATATAAATAACCGGCTTGCATGCATAAGAGATTTTTATCTTATGACTGACGATGTGATTGTAGAATATTTCAGTGCTTGATTATCATTTATATTATCCCAGTGTTCATAATGTTTGCGAGTACATTCAAAGTACTCACTGGCTTGTCCCTGGCTATTGTCTTGGCCAGATTTTCTTGCTTGGAGAGGAGCATTGCGACGACAGCCCCGGAAACAAAGAAACGGTGATAGCAGCCTCGCGAAGATAGGAGTTAACCTGGTCAGCTGTTCCTGTGGGAAATGGAGTCCCATAGACACTGATGATTCACATACCGCTTCCGCCATCAACCACTAGAAACCATTTGTTGTACTCACAGGCCAGAATGGTCTTGTACTACATATTTTGTATTTTGCTTGGAATTTCTGTATCAAGTTGGTGCCTCATCAGCTAACATTAATCCTGGGGCTGGTGAGCACAACGGCCCTTTTTCTGGAAATTAATACCCGGCAAACCGGTCGTGACATGTATGCATAGTCCCCAGAATATGATTTATTACTTCTCTGAAAAATATTTTAATGCTCATAAGTAACAAGCCGCTTTACAGGAAATATTTAACTTTGTGCAAACTAAAGAAGAGAGTCTCCCACAAGCTTGGGGGAGGCTTTGACAGTTACTTAATACTTTGCCTTATCATCCTCTTAAGAAAAATGAAATACTTGTTATCTTTTATAATGGACTAACCGGTGCTTCTAGGGACTTCCTAGATAGTTGTGCTGGTGTGTTTTCAGGGAACAAACTGTTGGAGAAGCTGAAGAATTATTGAATAATATATTGAAAAACTATGATGATTGTACTCTTCCTGAACCACCGCCTAAACCCACTCTGAAGAAGAGGGGTATATTATATCTCATTCCCGAAGATATGCAAGAAGCAAAGAAATCTATGAAGGAAAAAGATATTAAAGTTGAGGATGTTAAAAATTTACCTCCTATTGAAGAAATACATGGGCTTAATACACCACCACTGCCTAAGGTGGTAGAGGTAAATTCTCTAATGAAGTTCAATGACAATGACAATCCTCACAATATGCATCCTAGCTAGTGCCTTTATGATTTTGGAAACTACATTAGAAAACAAGATCACTTCAATGCAAATGTTATGAAATAATTGAAATATAATTCTGATATGATTGCTCGCTTGAGTGACTTGTTATTTAGAATTTCAAATGATGTGAGAGGTGTTGGAAAACATGCTTCTATGGTTCAAACTCAATTAGAAAAAGTTGCTAAATCTCAAAGAGAATTGCTTGATGAGATGAATCATAATATGCATGACTTTGTTGTTAGAGTTGCAACTAGAGGAGGTAAAATGACTCAGGAACCACTTTATCATGAGGGACACCCTAAAAGAATTGAACACGATTCACAAAGAAATAACACTAGTGCACCTAGTCCTTCTAAAAAGAAAAATAAGAAGAAAAATGATAGGACTTTGCATACTTCTAGTGAACCTGAAATAGAAAAACCTCCTGTTAATGATAATGAAACTTCTATCTCTGATGCTAAAACTCAATATGGTAATGAACACTGACCTATTGATGACGAAAAAGATAATGGTGAGGTACATGAAGACTCTCAACCCAATGAAAAAGAACCAGACAATGATGTTGAGATAGAACCACCTGTTGATCTTGATAACCCACAACCTAAGAATAAAAGATATGACAAAAGAGACTTTGTTGCTAGAAAAGACGGTAAAGAAAGAGAACCGTGGGTTAAAAAATCTATGCCTTTTTCACCCAAGTCAACTGAACAGAAATATGATGAAAAATTTGAACGCTTTGCTGAGATGCCGAGGCCAGTCTTTTTGCGTACTCGATTGACTGATATCTTGAAAATGCCTCCTTATGCAAAGTATATGAAAGACATCATCACAAATAAGCGAGAAATACCGAAGCTGAAATCTCCACTATGCTTGCTAATTACACTTTTAAAGATGGAGTACCTAAAAAACTTGGAGATCCGGGAATAACAACTATACCTTGCTCTATCGAAAAGAATTATGTGAAAACTGCTTTGTGTGATTTAGGAGCTGGTGTTAGTGTTATGTCTTTCTCTTTATATAAAAGACTTGACTTGAATAAACTCACACCTACTGAAATATCTTTGCAAATGGCTGACAAATCAACTGCCATACCTATTGGTATCTGTGAGGATGTGCCCGTTGTTGTTGCTAACGTTACTATCTTAACTGACTTTGTTATACTTGAGATGCCCGAGGACAACAACATGTCAATTATCCTCGGTAAACCCTTCTTGAATACTGCAGGGGCTATTATTGATTGCAATAAATGCAAGGTCACTTTTCATATTAATAGCAATGAGCATACGGTGCACTTTTCGAAGAAATAATTCCAAGTGAATGGTATTAATGTTATTGAAAATCTCCGACAATCACTATTGGAAGTTTTCAAATACCTCTACCTACTGGCAAAAAGAAATATGAAATACTTATTGTTGGGGAAATGCATATCCCCATCAAGGTAACTTAGTGATTTAGAAAGTTCTTCGGTTTCATGCTAATCGAAAGTGGTTGTTAATAAGACCTGATCAACCTTATTAATGGACCATTTTTGAACGGTATGAAGTTGATGAATTTAGTAAGCACTACCTTCTGTCCTTACTTTTTATTCTCTGTTTTTGTTAGTTAAAAAAATAAAATGCCATCTTTTGCCTGTTTTCTGAATTTCCCGTGCAATAAAAAAATGACCCAAAAATAAAAGTTCTCAGAATGCCCTGAAAATTTTATATGATTTTTTCCTGAATATTTCAGATTTTTTGGTGCAAAAATAAGCAGAGGGAGGTGCACCAGGTGGGCACAACCCACCTGGGCGCGCCAGAGCCCCCAAGCACGCCCTGGTGGGTTGTGGTCCCCACGTGGGCCCCCTCAGTTATCTCCTCATCCCACATTGTCACCTACCTCCAGAAAAAATCACTCTTGTTCTCTCTCCCGCGTTCTTGAGCTCAAACCCGCGGATTTTGATCTCTTTGCTTGAAGCTCCGTTTCCAAAACTGTTTCGGGTCATTATTGCTTGGTATGTGACTCCATCATTTGTCCAATTAGTTTTTGTTTTAATGGTTTATACTTTGAATAAATAGCTGCTCTTGGTGCTGCTGTAGATGTGCTTTCATGTTCTATTCTTAGTGTTCTAAGTAGTTTGAATGCTTGCCGTGGCCTCTATGTATCCCTATGAGTAGTTGCTATTAGTTTTGTAAAGTTTTGTTGACAAATTTTTATCACCTAAAAATTTTATTTTCAGAAAATTGTACGCGGACATGATGAACCTATTTGGAAGGAGTTCCTTGAGGAGACGATCCTCGAGGGCATCTTCTAGCGATAGTTTTGCTCGTCGGTCTTATGTTGAATCAAGTGAAAGTTCCACGCGATATGCCGCCACCAAAACATGCTTATGGCCTTGCGATGAATATATGGTGCAGGCGGGCATCAAGGAGGAATTTGAGCAATATGTTCACAATGCCAGACTCGGTCCCTACCTCTCAGATAAGTGTGAAAAACGCCATCTTCTCACTGAATCATTTGTTAAAGGATTTAAATATTTTCCACATGAGTCTAGGGTGTCTTTTATGCTTTATGATGAACCATATACTATTTCACTAGAGAATTTTGCTTACCATTGCAAACTTCCATTTTGGGGTTTGCTTGATGAGCCAGCGAACACTGAGTATGAGTCTTTCTTGATTAGCCTTTGTTACGGTGAAGGTAGGGGAGTGAGACAAGGAAGAATAAAGAGCATTCACTTTCCCGCAATTCAGTACTTTTCATTATTTAATGGGAAATGCATAGTAGGCAAGCAAGACTGTAGCATACTTTGTGCGCCAGACTTGAGCCTCATTCACACCGCTCTCACTGGTGAAAGGAATTATAATCTTGGTGCGATTGTTGCACGTAGACTTCAGGATAACGCCAAAAGTGGCTGGTTCTATGGTAGAATTTATGCCACACGTCTAGCACAAGGGCTAGGTTTTCAGCTTTACCATTTGATCCTATCCTACCCACTCGTTATTTAGATTTTGATGCCTTAAAAGATCATAAGATTATTAAGGGAAGGGCTGATGACTTCACTTATAATTTGTTGTTTAACCAATCACATGTTGTGGACACATATTTGCCTGCTCCTGCTCTTTTTGACTATAACAACAAGGAAAGATATTTCGTTCTTGAGAGCGAGGCCCGAGCTCACAACGCAGTAGTGCTAGCAGCCCGGCAGGCCGAGGCATCCGCACCGAGAGCCTCCATGAGCTACCACGCCGACTACTACCCTCCAGGCTACTGATCGATTACCAACTTAGGCCAAAAGCCTAAGCTTGGGGGAGTACGTGTTATCACCGACATTATATTCATGTTCACATATCATTCCATTTGTCGGTGTTCACACTTTTTCATTGCACTGGTGCGCGTCGGTCCTAAACAAACGGTTTTTAACCCCTTTCCGCGACGGCATTCAGAACCGTCACCAAGTGAGTGTGGGCGATAGGGGGGTCCTTCCCACACGACCCAGAAACCGTTGGGGATATGCCATCCTGGCACACATGCTCGGAAAAATAAGGTCGTGTGCGACCGGCGAGCACTCAAATACAGAAATACGTATAGTAGTGCTAAAAAAATACAATTATACAGGCAAAATCATTTTCGGTCGTAAGTACATCCCACACAGTCAGTCATCACTAAACGTTTCCATTCGTATATACATCCCACACAGTCACTACAAGGAAAACATTTGCACAAGGTGGCGTAACGCAAACAGTTTTGAAGAGAATGTCGTGTGTGATTATTCGTTGATCCAACACGGTTTATTCCTAGAAACTGTGTGTGTTGCCTGAGGTCATCGCCCACGGTGGTTTCTCGTTAACCGTTTGCAACAAGAAAACCCAATTAGCAAGCTAATTGGCCAATTAGCGGGCTAATTGTCCTATTATTAATAATCCATTTACTAATCTAATTGAAATTCATATTAAGCACATAATATATTCCATTTACATATTAAGGAAGCAGGATTTCATAATTGAAATACATCGAGTACAACATGATATAGCTTGAGACTCAGCTACCCCATTACACAAGCGCACCAGCTGACAAGTTTCACATGCAACATCTAGAACCTTTGAAATTAGCATCATAGGCGGTACATAGAGATGCATCTCATCTAGAAAACTACTGAAGCGGAAGGCGAATATTGAGCCTTCATTCATGTTGAAGGTATTTGCAACTTTAGGCCAGTGCCTGTGGCTGATTGACCGTCCATCCTTCGACCTCTTCAGGAACACTTCAATATTGAACTGTGGGTGTTGTATGAAAACTTTCCTCGCCTCCTGACCACAAAGGTGGTTTGAGAGGTAATCATCGGTGAAGCCTAAAAACAAGGATGTGCATAAATACCTTCTCTATATTGAAAATGGGGCAAAGGAATACAAAAAGGCAAGGTATAATAGTTAGTACCATCTGGTAAACCTCAGTGCTTCCCATTGTTTCCCTGCAACACATATAAGGTAGTTCGTCATCAGCTTAAGTAAGGGTTCACATGCTATCAGTAAAATATGTTGATGATAAATAAGCACATTGCAGATTCATCAGATTAATTCAAGCCACATGGAAAACCCATTTATCCAAACCAAGCATGATTAAGGACTAGGAAATATAGCACTTGTATATGTTTCTCATGTATTAAGTGCAGCCAAATTCAATTTATTCCTCACATGGTATACAATAATAGAATGCAGCCACACCAATTGAACATCGCATTGCAGAAATGAACCAAGCAGTTAACTAAACACCACAACAAATGAACCAAACGTTAACTGAGCACCACATTGCACAATATAACATACTCCTAATAGAAGAGCAGCTAGTTAACCAAACCAAGCATGCTTAACAACTTGGAAATATAGCAATTATATTTGTTTCTCATGTATTTCGTACAACCAAATTCAGTTTATTCCTCACATGGTATACAATAAGAGAATGCAGCCACAACAATTGAACATCGCATTGCAGAATTGAACCAAGCAGTTAACTGAACACCACAACAAATGAACCAAACGTTAACTGAGCACCACATTGCACAATATAACATACTCCTAATAGAAGATTAGACAGTTAACCAAACCAAGCATGCTTAATAGCTTGGAAATATAGCAATTGTATTTGTTTCTCATGTATTTAGTATATCCAAATTTGATTTATTCCTCACATGGTATACAATAACAGAATGCAGCCACAACAATTGAACATCGCATTGCAGAATTGAATCAAGCAGTTAACTAAACACCACAACAAGTGAACCAAGCCACAACAAATGAACCAAGCAGTTAAGTAAACACCAATTGAACAATATAACATACTCCTAATACAAGATCAGACATTTAACCAAACCAAGCATGCTTAACAACTTGGAAATATTGCACCCTGAAGAATTGAACATCACATTTGCATAATTGAACAAAGCAGTTAATTGAACACCACATTGCAGGACATATAGAACATATACACTATAGCAGAAGTTTGCATGGTGAAAGTAGATAGCACAATTTACTAGAATTTGTTAAGGAAAGGCAGTAGCTAGCAAACTGAACATGGGTCCTTATAGTGAGCTAATAAGACAAGCTACTCCTGATTGTCGGAGATATCAATGACGGTTGGCTCCTTGGACATGGAAGAGGGCGAGGCCTCTGATACGTCTCCAACGTATCTATAATTTTTGATTGCTCCATGCTATATTATCTACTGTTTTGGACAATATTGGGCTTTATTTTCCACTTTTATATTATTTTTGGGACTAACCTATTAACCGGAGGCCCAGCCCGAATTGCTGTTTTTTGCCTATTTGAGTTTGAAGAAAGCGGAATATCAAACGGAGTCCAAGCGGAATGAAACCTTCAGGCGTGATTTTCTCACCAAATATGACCCAGGAGACTTGGACCCTACGCCAAGGAAGCTTCGAGGTGGGCACGAGGTAGGGGGGAGCGCCCCCACCCTCGTGGGGCCTGATGACCCACAAGTATAGGGAATCTATTGTAGACCTTCCGATAAGTAAGAGTGTCGAACCCAACGAGGAGCAGAAGGAAATGATAAGCGGTTTTCAGCAAGGTGTTCTGTGCAAGTACTGAAATAAGTGGTAACAGATAGTTTTGTGATAAGATAATTTGTAACGAGCAACAAGTAATAAAAGTAAATAAAGTGCAGCAAGGTGAACCAATCCTTTTTGTAGCAAAGGACAAGCCTGGACAAACTCTTATATAAGGAAAAGCGCTCCCGAGGACACATGGGAATATCGTCAAGCTAGTTTTCATCACGTTCATATGATTCGCGTTTGGTACTTTGATAATTTGATATGTGGGTGGACCGGTGCTTGGGTGCTGCTCTTACTTGAACAAGCATCCCACTTATGATTAACCTCTATTGCAAGCATCCGCAACTACAACAAAAGTATTAAGGTAAACCTAACCATAGCATGAAACATATGGATCCAAATCAGCCCCTTACGAAGCAACGCATAAACTAAGGTTTACGCTTCTGTCACTCTAGCAACCCATCGTCTACTTATTACTTCCCAATGCCTTCCTCTAGGCCCAAATAATGGTGAAGTGTTATGTAGTCGACGTTCACATAACACCACTAGAGGCTAGATAACATACATCTCATCAAAATATCGAACGAATACCAAATTCACATGACTACTAATAGCAAGACTTCTCCCGTGTCCTCAGGAACAAATGTAACTACTCACAAAGCATATTCATGTTCATAATCAGAGGGGTAATAATATGCATAAAGGATCTGAACATATGATCTTCCACCAAATAAACCAACTAGCATCAACTAGAAGGAGTAATCAACACTACTAGCAACCTACTAGTACCAATCCCGGACTTGGAGACAAGAATTGGATATAAGAGATGAACTATGGTTTTGAGATGAGATGGTGTTGGTGAAGATGTTGATGGAGATTGCCCTCTCCCGATGAGAGGAGTGTTGGTGATGACGATGGCGATGATCCCTCCCCGGAGGGAAGTGTCCCCGGCAGAACAGCTCTGCCGGAGCCCTAGATTGGTTCTGCCAAGGTTCCGCCTCGTGGCGGAGGAGTTTTGTCCCGAAAGGTTGCTTATGATTTTTTCCTCATCGAAAGACCTCATATAGTAGAAGATGGGCATCAGAGAGCCAACAGGGGGCCCACGAGGTAGGGGGGCACGCCCTGGGGGGTAGGGCGCGCCCCCACCCTCGTGGATAGGTGGGCCCCCTCTGGTGAACTTCTTCCGCTGGATATTTTTTATTATTTCCAAAAATGACTTTTCTGGAGTTTCAGGACTTTTGGAGTTGTGCAGAATAGGTCTCTAATATTTGCTCCTTTTCCAGCCCAGAATTCCAGCTGCCGGCATTCTCCCTCCTTATGTAAACCTTGTAAAATAAGAGAGAATAGGCATAAGTATTGTGACATAACGTGTAATAACAGCCCATAATACAATAAATATCGATATAAAAGCATGATGCAAAATGGATGTATCAACTCCCCCAAGCTTAGACCTCGCTTGTCCTCAAGCAAAAGCCGATAACGATAAATATGTCCCCATGTTTAGAGGTAGAGGTGTCGATAAAAATAAAATACGGACATGAAGGCATCATGATTATTCTCATAACAACAACATATGTAGAAATTGTCATATGATTTCTTATGCTCAAGTAATAATCTATTCACAATGCAAAAGTACGAATCATAAACTTTACTGAGAACCAACAAACTATAACCTCAGTCATTGAAGCAATTGCAATTTATCATAACATCAGAAAGAGACTATGTCAGAGCTCAATAGCAAGTCCACATACTCAACTATCATTTAGTCCTTCATAATTGCTAACACTCACGCGATACTTGTGGTTATGGAGTTTTAATCGGACACAGAGAAAGATAGGGGCTTATAGTTTCGCCTCCCAACCTTTTACCTCAAGGGTAATGTCAACAATAATAACTCATGCTCCCCTACATCCAATTAGATACATCCATCAGGATCTTTCCAACATACTGTGCTTGCCAAAGGATAAAATGAAATAGGAAAGGTGAAGATCACCATGAATCTTTCATGAGGTAGAGGATAATAATAAAAGATAGGCCCTTCGCAGAGGGAAGCAGAGGTTGCCATGCGCTTTTATGGTTGGATGCATAAAATCTTAATGCGAAAGAACGTCACTTTATATTGCCACTTGTGATATGAACCTTTATTATCCAGTCCATCGCTTTTATTAATTCCACATCACAAGATCGTATAAAGCTTATTTCTCCCACACCAATCAATCATACATATTTAGAGCAATTTTTATTGCTTTGCACCGATGACAACTTACTTGAAGGATCTTACTCAATCCATAGGTAGATATGGTGGACTCTCATGGCAAAACTGGTTTAAGGGTTTTGGAAGCACAAGTAGTATCTCTACTTGGTGCTAAGAATTTGGCTAGCATGAGGGGGAAAGGCAAGCTCAACATGTTGGATGATCCATGATAACATACTTTATCTCCGATATAAGAAAACATAACCCATTACGTTGTCTTCCTTGTCCAATGTCAACTCTTTAGCATGTCATATTTTAATGAGTGCTCCCAATCATAAAAGATGTCAATAATAGTATATATATATGTGAAACCTCTCTTTCCTTATTACTTCTTATTAATCGCAACGATGACCAAAGCTATGTCTGCCAACTCCCAACAACTCTTTAATCATCATACTCTTTCTATGTGAAGTCATTACTCTCAAATAAGATCAATATGAACTCTTTATTTCTTTTTATTCTTTTTTTTCTTTTCTTTTATTCACTCAAGATCATGGAAAAATAATCAAGCCCCTGACTCAACACTAATCTTTATTATATAGCTCACGGACTCGATTACATGGAGAGATCATAAAGTAAAACTCAAAAATAGATCATGCCATAAACTTTATTCTAATAGATCGAGATACTACTAATAGGATCGAACTAAGAAAAACGGTAAAGATAGGAGTGTGATGGTGATACGATACTGGGGCACCTCCCCCAAGCTTGGCAGTTGCCAAGGGGAGTGCCCATACCCATGTGATTATGTCTCCTTTGTTGGTGAAGAAGATGGTGGGGATGTTGACTTAGTTGATGGCATAGACTTCTCCCTTAATTTGCGCTTGAGGACAGAAATTTTTGTCCCTCAAATCATTAATCTCCCACTCCAGGGTTAATATCTTTTTGCATAGGTCCTGCTTATTTTCCTGCAAGAGACGAAAAGGGATAAACTCGATCTTTGGTTTCTTTACCCTATCAGGGAGACTTGACTTTTTGAACTCCACATGCATGTCCCCAGGTTGAAGTAATGGGGCTTCATCTTCATCTGAGCTCGTCTCCTCCTTCACCCTGGGTTCATAGTCCTCTTCTTCTTCTGTAGTCCAGCCATCGTGTTCCACATCTCCATAGACCTTAGGACTTGCTAGGTAATCATCCACATAGCTTTCTCCTTCCAAATCCTGGGACGACATGTCGATCTAATCTGTAGTAGGACAGCTCGAAACAAGAACAGAGGATAATTGCGTGATACAGGAGTCAAAACCTTCGGGAGAATATATAATGAATTTTTACCGACCAAAGTACGTAACGTGCAAGAAAACGGAGTCCGGGAGGCACACGAGGTGCCCACAAGGCAGGGGGGCGTGCCCAGGGGGTAGGGTGCGCCCTCCACCCTCGTGGGGCCCTCGTGTCCTTCCCGGACTGCTACTTATTTTTCTATTTTTCTAAATATTCCAAAACGGAGAAATATTGCCTTAAAAACTGTTTTGGATTCGGTTTACTTACGGTACCACATACCTATTCCTTTTGAGTGCGAAGCGTTCGGAAAGTGTCCTTATGTATTCCTCCGGTTACGGTTTCAATAACATTGGTTTCAACATTTATAGGATTAACTGAGATATAATGTTTAATTCTTTTACCGTTAACCACCTTCGGATTTGTGCCTTCGAAGTTGTTGATTTTTATGGCACCGGAACGATAGGCCTCCTCGATAACGTAAGGGCCTTCCCATTTAGAGAGAAGTTTTCCTGCCAAAAATCTTAAACGAGAGTTGTATAGCAATACATAATCACCTACGTTAAACTCTCGCTTTTGTATCCTTTTGTCATGCCATCTTTTAACTTTTTCTTTAAACAACTTGGCATTTTCATAAGCTTGGGTTCTCCATTCATCAAGTGAGCTAATATCAAATAACCTCTGCTCACCGGCAAGTTTGAAATCATAGTTGAGCTCTTTAATAGCCCAATATGCCTTGTGTTCTAGTTCGAGAGGTAAGTGTCATGCTTTTCCATAAACCATTTTATATGGAGACATACCCATAGGATTTTTATATGCAGTTCTATAGGCCCATAATGCATCATCAAGTTTCTTGGACCAATTCTTTCTAGACCTATCGACAATCTTCTGCAAAATTAATTTGAGCTCTCTGTTACTCAATTCTACTTGACCACTGGACTGTGGGTGATAAGGAGATGCAATTCTATGATTAACATCATACTTAGCAAGAATTTTACGGAAAGAACCATGAATAAAATGTGAACCACCATCAGTCATTAAATATCTAGGGACTCCAAACCTTGGAAAAATAACTTCTTTAAGCATTTTAATAGAAGTGTTATGATCAGCACTACTAGTTGGAATAGCTTCTACCCACTTAGTAATGTAATCAACAACAATAAAATATGTGTATATCCATTAGAGGCAGGAAAAGGTCCCATATAATCAAAGCCCCAAACATCAAGCACTACAAAAAAAAGACACATTCGTGACATTTTGGGCCGAACAAATTTTTTTCCTGTCATACATATGACATTTCTATGACGATAATTGTGACAAAACCCGGTATCATTATAGATGTGGTGGGCTCCTACTTCTATGACAAAAAATCATGACAGAAAATGGGCTTTTCGTCACAGGCAGGCGGAGACGCAGCTGCATGACATTCTTTGGGCCGTCCATGACGGAAAAACCATGGTAGAAGCGAGGGGAGGAAAATTTCGGGAGTTCCGAGTTACGGTGGGAGGTCGGGGCGAAGCGATCGCGTTCTCTTGTACACGTCGCGGCGTTGGCTCTAATCGAAGCGCGGCGTTGGGCTCTAATCGAACCCGGCGATTACCTTTGCGAGCTACGCGTTCTCGAACCCGAGCGATCGATCGATGGATGTTAAGCGAACCCGATCGGCGATTCGCCGCTCTCGCTGCTAGCTGAAGCCAATCGATTGGATGAGCGATGGCGCTGCGGGGGGGTTGGATGAGGAGTGGCGGTGGCGTTGCCTCTGGATGAACAGGACCCGTGGTGTGGAGGGCTGGATGAGCGATGAGCGGTGGGGTGGCCGTGGAGGGGTGGTTGAACAGGACCGCGTGGTGTAGAGGGCTGGATGAGCGATGAGCGGTGGAGGGGTGCCCATGGAGGGTGGTTGAGCGATGGCGGTGGAGTAGCGCGCGGTGGAGGCTGGATGAGCAGGAGCCCGTCGAGGCTGGAGGAGGTCGACGGTAGCCCGTGGAGGCTGGAGGAGGTCGACGGTGGAGATGAACAGTATCCCGTGGAGTCCCGTTTTGCGGTACGCCACACTCTCCCGATGAACAGGACCCCCGTTTCGACCGTAGGAGGTCCGTTTCGTTCGTTTTACGGTACACCACACCCCTCCCGATCAACAGGACCCCCGTTTCGACCATAGGAGGTCCGCTTCCTTCGTTTTGCGTCACGCCACACCCCTCCCGATCAACAGGACCCCTCGTTTCGACCGTAGGAGGTCCGTTTCCTCTGTTTTGCGGTACGCCACACCCTCCGGATCAACAGGACCCCGTTCCGAACGTAGGAGGTTCGTTTCCTCCGTTGTGCAGTACGCTAGGCCTCGTTTCCATCGCCTGTTCCATCCAAGCCGGTTGGCTCCCATGCGTTCCGTTGCCTCCCGATGAACACAACGCATTCCGTTGCCTCCCGATGAACACAACGCATTCTGTTGCCTCCCCATGAACACGACGCATTCCGTTGCCTCCCGATGAACACGACGCATTCCGTTGCCTCCCCATGAACACGCCACGACGTTGTTTCTCCGTTCCGACCCTGCCATGTACACGAGCCCTGGCCGTACGTATGCGCGAGTAGGCGTTCAAGACCCTGCCCGTATGTACGTACGTGGCCGTATTTTCTTTCTTGCACCCTCGCCGCTGTACATACGTGTACATGCTACGTGCGCGCCTCTACTTCGACACGTGCGTGCCTCTACATCCACCAGTATATATGTACATACACGTTCGCGACCAGAATGACAACGCTACGTACGCTTCGACCAGGTGGGTTCCGACTGTCAGGCACTTCCTTGCGTGTGAAGATGTAGCTAGTGGGTCCCAGCAGTCAGGGGGGCGAATCGTTTTTTTTGCCTGGACGCACTTCCTTGCGTGCGAAGATGTAGCTGGTGGGTCCCAGCAGTCAGGGGGGCGAATCGTTTTTTCCCGGACGCACTTCCTTGCGTGCGAAGGTGTCGCTGGTGGGTCCCAGTGGTCAGGGGGGCGAATCGTTTTGTTTTTTTGCCCGGACGCACTTCCTTGCGTGCGAAGATGTAGCTGGTGGGTCCCAGCAGTCAAGGGGAAATGTTTTTTTCACGAAATCTGATGCTTCGTCCGGTGGGTCCCGGTGTCGGTGGAGGAATTATTATTTTCTGCGTAATAAGGAGGCACTTCCTTGCTGCGGCCGTGGACCCACTATCAGCCTCTCCACGTCTGATCCACGTCGATGGAAGTCGTTCCTTGACCACATTGACCACGCCGTGCCGAGAGCACCAGGCGGTGGACGACGGCGAGCCTAGGAAGGGGACGACGGGAGCAGGGAAGAGGCCGCAGCGAAGAGCCTTGAGCGGGCGGAGTCTGAGGTTCACTGGTTCGGCTGCGGTGTGAGGCTGCCGTCGCCAGAGAACTGGCCAGCGGTGGGAATAGTAGAGGCGGTGAGGCCTCCGGCAAGACAACCGGCCATGGGAGGCAGGAGCATGCGGCACGACCGGCGCTGCTTTGGGCGGCTGGAGCAAGAAGACCAGAGGTTGAAGAAGCACTACGGCCATTGGATGGACATCGTACGGTCACTGGAGCTAGAATCGTTCATATTGACTAAAGTTGACAAAGGCTCCCGTCCCGGTCAACTTAGTAGGCCCACAAGTCAGCCTCCCACCATGGTGGGTCCCAGCTAGCAGGGGGAGTATTCATTTTTTTTGTGCGTAATAAGGAGGCACTTCCGGTGGGTCCGAGCTGACAGCGGGGGGAACATTTTTTTTGCTAAATATGCTGGCCCGTCCGGTGGGTCCCAGCAGTCAGGGGGGAAACATTTTTTTCGCAAAATAAGGTGGCCCGTCCGGTGGGTCCCTGCTGTTAGGTGGAGGAATAATTATTTTGCGTCTAATAAGGAGGCACTTTCTTGCGGCCGCATGGACCAAGCTGTCAGCCTCTCCATGTACAGTACTCTTCCGATGGAAGTCGGTTGTTGACCACGTTGACCACGCCGCACCGAGAGCACCAGGGCGGTGGTCTGGACGACGTTGAGGCCTAGGAAGGGGACGACGCGAAGCCTGGGAAGAGCGGCAGTGGAAGCCCGCGCGGAGAGGAGTACGAGGGTTCACTGGTTCGGCTGCGGTGTGAGGCTGCCGTTGCTGTAGAATAACAGGGGGTGTGGGTGAGTAGAGGAATGGCCTGGCCAGCGGTGGGAGTAGTACGGGGTGGTGAGGCCTTCGCGGCATCATAGCCGGCCACGGGAGGCAGGAGCACATGACACGACCGGCGCTGCTTTGGGCGGCTGGAGCAAAAAGACGAGAGGTCGAAGAAGCACTACGGCCGTTGGATAGACATCGTACGATCACTACAGCTAGAATCGTTTATATTGACTAAGTTGACAAAGCCCTTGGTACGCGTCAACTTAGTAGGCCCATAGCTCAGATTTGGCAGAGAACATATAGCCCATTTGCAATTTGTAAGAATGTACATCCCATTTTTTAATTCTAATGGAATTTACTACAGCCCATTTACAGTTTGTTAAAAGTACAGTCCAACTTCTAGCTAGGACAATGATTAATAATTTCAAACAACCGCTCAAAACAGAATTCAAAAAAAAAATCCCACATTTTGATGGGATCCGAAATATTTTTATCCGAAATTTCTAGTCAGGTTAAATATAATTTCAAAATAATTTTATTACGTTAAAATCCAACGAAATATTGCGCGCGCAACAAGTAATGAAATTAAAATTTCCAAATTCCAAAAATAATATATTTTTCAAACTAATTACGTGTTTGCTGCATAGTAATTGCCCAGTTATTATAATTACATCCCATTTATTATTTCTTAAAGTCCATTTTCTTGTTAAGCCTAATGCATACCTCCTAGGAAACTTTGCAGCCAGTGAGCGGATAACAAGTTGACCGGATATTGTGTACAACTGCGGGCTAGATTGCATTGCTGATGTTGAAAAAAAGGCCTGTGTAGTACAGTACAACCTAACATGGTTACTCAGCCCACATTCAGCGACGCCGGAAAGGCCCAAACAAGGCTTCTGTACAAATTTTTGAAGTCACTGAGCTCAGTTAATAACTTAAGAAAAAAAGTTAGATTATAGTGGAACCTAATCAAAAGCTGTCACGAGCAAATAAATAATTCAACGGGTCCCACTTGTGCGTGTGCGTGTGTCTGTGCGTGTGTGTGTGTGTGAGAGAGAGAGAGAGAGATAGAGTGAGAGAGACCCATCGGTCGATGCTCGTAAATGCATCTTTCAGCCATATGCATTGCTGATGCTCAGTAAAAACTTATATAGTTGACACAATCATATAGAACATCATAGCACACTGAACTTGCATACAAAAATTTCACGCAGGCGGCACAATCAGGATGGAAGCAGTGGATCGCTACGGGAAGGGCTATGTTAAAACCAACGAAGTCATACATAATGGTTCATCGTCTTTATAAATGACGGGGAAATATCTTGAATGTTGTGCAAAGAAAACAGACAAACAACACAATAAGTTCTGCTAGCATATTAAGTTGACGTACAACCGTTTCTAAAAAAAGTTCAGGTACAAAATTAGAACAGGTCACAATCAAATGTACTGGCATATCGATTGCGGACCCATAGCTCGGATTTAATATCTGAAAAGATTCAGTTGTTACCTCAAATTAGAGCACATCCAGGCACCCAGCCCCGCCTCTTCTCCCAAAGAAGCAGTGGCCTCCGCCGCGCGATGGAGTAGGCCCTGTGCCAACCATCGTACCGAGCAACACGGGGAAAGTCTGACATTGACTCCTGTAATGGACGTTGTCGTCGGACCCTGGCACCAGCGGCGGCGGCAGGACTTCGATTGATGGATTCACCACTTCTTCGACATGCACGAGCACTCGATACAGGTACATCCCTAACATGGTCCGCGGCGGCCTTGGTGGCGACGAATAGTACAACCCCGGTTCCTGCACCGGTATCTCAACACCAATCACCTTCGGTATGGTGGACGGCTTCTTCATCCATGCCATAACCGTCAAAGCCCAGCTGTCTAGAGGAACAAACATACTTACGAGCTCACCTCCAAGGTCGTTTATAAGCTCGTTCATGGACTCACTATTCCAAGCACGTCGAGGCATGCCGTCGAAGGTAAGCTTTGTTAAAAACTCAAGCTCAGAGGGCACCGAGCCCCATCCTGGGTGCCACCGATCAAAGCTCACCAGCGCGCCATCGCAGAACAAACGTCGGGAAGATTCGAACACACGACTGCAGTTGAAAGTTGTCCGGAACCTGACGAAGAAATCAGCTGGTGGCGGATAGACTTCGACGAGCAAGTCACTTATTTGGATGCCGTGCGCAATGCCAAGAGCTTTGACAAGGTCGTCCGGCGAGACGGGAGGCCGGTCGCCGTTGATGGTTACCATCAGCACTTTTAAACAAACTGGTCGTCAAGCGCCGCCATGCCACTGCGATAGCGACATCACGCATCGGCCGAAGGCGGGGCGGACCTCAGGATCTCCGGCTCGCAGATCCGCGTTGACTGGCGACATTATAGTGCGCTTGAGTACATGGAGTACATGAGGGGGATTTGGGGGAACTGGAGTAGGAATCGAGATTCCAGAGGTGGGGGAGGGGCGGGAGACTGGGGATGAAAAGGTAGCATGAATTTCGAGCACGCGCCAATATGCTCTCGGCGCGCAAGTGCACGAAAACACCGATAGCGCCCACATGTCGGCCTAAGGGTCCTTATTCTTTCTTTTTTGGAGAGCCCAGCCTTTTTTTTTCAGGATCTTTTGAGAGCCCAGCCTGAGAGTCATAATTGACCTGTTTGGCATTGCGTTACTACTCGTCCCATATTCAACGACACCTCACTGGCCCAAACAGGTGTACATCATCGAAAAGACAGTGAGCTCAAATTATATAACTTGAGAAAAGGAGATATACTCTGAACATTGGAGAATGGTGATGCCCTCATTTAGCCCACCAGTAGTTAGAGATAATAAACAGTTTGAAACAACGATATATACAACATTCAAACACTGACTAGTGACTACTACTGAAATAAACAGCAAGACATGATAGTTCATAAGAAGTCTTGCTACACCACCAAAACGCACCCATCTACAGCGCTCAGACTCTCGTGATCCAGACGAGAATGACATTCTAAACAGAAGCAACTATTACATAGAAAGAGTGACATAGACGAGGATGACCAAATGACAAGGAATATGCATAACAAAAGAAAGAACTACCCATCCAGAACCAACAGAAAAGACAACAAAGTCATTCGAAGAGATGATCCAACACCATCATAATTTGCAGCCCCGCTTCAGCGACCAGTGATCCGGAGACACCAGTACTCCACCCTTTCGATGCAACAGCCCAATTACCTATCAACCTGAAGGCTTGAACCACATTAATGCCTGTCGTAATTGAGACATCCAAGGATCAAAGTTAATCCGGATGCCTTTGTCATTCTCACCTTCTTTTGGCTGCAGGCTGTATCGTTGACAATCAGGGGAGTTTGCTCCCGAACTCCTAGGGCTCGCCGTGTAGACACAATTTTCCATAGCAAACAGAGCCTCTCTGCCATCAAGGTCCTTGCCAATGGTGATCTCCTGGTTAATCGGATAATTTAGTCCGAGAAACAGAGAGTGTGAACCAAGGCTGTTTACCCGCCTCCACCTAAAAAATCCTAAAGGCCCCAACAAGCTAGCATCCTGCTCATAGACGTAACAGCCACTGTCCGGATACTCACGTATTACAGGGTGCTTATATATAGTGGGGTTTTTGCAATATAACTTTTCCGGCTCATGTGTCCAAATGATCATCAGTCTTTTTCCATCGTCTGATCGAGCGAGGAACTAGTTGTGCTTCCCTATTTTTGGCAAAGGTGGTGTGATTACAAAGGGCGATGCTTGTAGGGACACCGCATCATATCAAAAGGACAGGCATTGTTAATGTAAGATCAGCATTGTTCGAGTATGAGTAGGATAATGCAAGAAACAACATTGATATGTCCTGTTGGGCGGGAGGAAAATTCAGGAAATGTATCTTTGGGTTCGAAAATATAGAAGTGCCATGCATGGTTATACTCATGTTATCTATAATCGATTCTTCACAGAAACTACCATGTCATGCATGTTATGTAATCATGTTCGTCCTCACAAACAAATTCTTCAAGGTAACTAACAGACCATGCATTGTTATATACTCGTGTTACGTGGGCAAAATTTTGTGAGGATATTATTCTAGCCATTGATTCTTTGAAGGCGAATATAGGTATGTACACATGGTAAGCATTGCAGATTTCACTACTTCCAAATATAGAGTTTTCCATATGCACATTTACTTCCCTAATGTATGGTTAGATGAAACCAACGTGTGGTGCATGTTTCTACATCATGAAAATGAGGAAACTAACATGACCATTGATACACACTCATATTTAGTAGTAGTATATAGATTACTGTAAAATAAGGATAATATCCATATATTCCTAACCATTTGATTATTCAGGGTACAAATTGGCTGTAATGACATGGTCACAATCGCATGAATTAACTCATTCCAAATATAGCTGATTTACGGCGTCTCTAATATATTGCCATAGTTCTACTAAAATTCTGCTCAAACATGGATATGACAATCATCACAAAAAGTTCAAACAGTGTCATGGCGTCATCATTAACATGAGAGGGAAACAACTTACACGCGCCGTCCCAGCAATACGTGGTGCCATCTGCTTTGTCGATTGCGTAGATGATGCCATTGTGTTCAATAGCATCACAAAAGTGTGTATCAGCTTTGACGATGATCCACTGCGAGCCGAGTTGTCTCCAGCTAAAGAAGGCACCGGCGTAAAGATAGGCGAGTCCGCGGTCAAACAAGGCAATTAGCTTGAAGTCTGCGTAATTCGCATGTCGTGTGGGCACTTGGCAGATTACAATCTTCTGCAAAACAAGGTCCGTCCAACTGACGTAGTAATCTAGATGACTTGGACCGCGATGGTAATAATCTATATAATCCAACGGAGGAAGGATAATCTCATGGGGGGTCTGGAAGTTCACGAGCACCAACTTTTACCGTCTTCTCTGAAGGCAGCCATCCAGTGGGAGTTCATGCCGACCCAGTACATACATGCGAAGAAGTTTCGTGCGATGGTGATCGGATCGATGTCGAGGGAAATGATGTACGATGACACACTACATACCTGCAAAGAAGTTTCAGCTAATGGAGATCGGATTGAAGTCGAGGGGCATCATGCACGCATCCGTATCATGGTGAGCCAATCTCGCAAGACCAGATAGAAGCAAGCAGGGTGTCTTGAAAAGCTTAGGCCTCGCTTGGACGATGGCCGTGTGCATGTCCCTCGAGCATGCAGCCAGCCGTAGGGCGGTCAACATATCCATACACGAACAACAGAGGTCGAGGATGTCACTGGGGAGATTGCTCCAATCGCGGCTCATATAGATGTTCTTGCGGTTCGCTCGCCATGGTGGAGTTTGGAAGGGGATTGATTTATGGGGAGAAGGATGTCGGTCTTTGGGGCGTCTAGCAAGGGAATAGTGGTACTGGGGGAGGCGAGTGAGGCGACGGTACACGGGGGCACAGTGAGATGGAGACAGAGACGGTGACGGAGAAGGAGATGGAGATGGAGTGGTGCTATTGGAGCGGAGAGGGAGACGAGGCGAGGCGCCAATGTGCTATACAACAGCGGTGACAGACTGCACAGTGCACAGGGTGAGGCTGACTTTGGTAACCCGAACACGCCGCCTCGCCTGGACTAGTGTCAGGCGCAGGGTGTTGTCACTTCACTGTGAGGACCGGATGAATAGTATTTTGACCATCAAGTGTACCACAGTTGTACTACTACTACTACTACTAGTAGTAGGAACATGAGTACTCCAGTATTGTATAGCGGAAATAGGTCTCCCGTGCTAGCATGCCTGTTCACTTCATCGTTCAGGTATCATCCATATTGCGAGTAAAACCAAATTCTTGTGCATGCCCAATCAACGCCTTGCCGCGATGCATGCAGTGGTCGTTCTGGTGCATCAAGGACGGCATGCAGATCGTTCCACACTTGAGAAGAGGAAAAATGGAAAGGTAGAACGCGGCATCAGAGGAAGAGAACGCTTGCTAACGAGGCTGGGAGGGGATCAAGCAGGAAGTTAATGCTCCACGCCTAAAGGTTTTGGGAAAACCTGATTTTCATAAGGTGTCTTATACTCACCTAAACGGAGGGAGTATTCCTTAACCAGAGAATGTTGTGTCTCCCACTCACGCACTAAAAAAAGCTACGGCACATTTTTTTTATCTGTTTGCATAGGTCCCACCTATCAGGAAGGATGGGCACGTACACAAACAGGTGCGACTCCTCAGTCTACCCGCATAGCCTTTTTGTTTAGTCTACCTAGCCGTCTAATCAACTGCCTGCACGCCACTTCTCCCATTTACTTCTCCATCGAGAACCGATTCACCTGGGCTTCTTCACCTCCCCTTCGTCTTCATTTGCATCCAAACCCCACTGCGTTCACATTGTTTTAACCTCTTTAAATAATCATCTACTACTTCAGTTAGACTAGCCATCTAATCCTAATTCTCCAAACCATAGCCCTCCATTCCAGTGGTTCCAAATGGTGAAAGAGATCGAGATGCAGGTTTTTATCGTCCAACATGTCCTTGTCAAAGGCTCGATGTGCATAGTTGCCACCGTCACCATCCACCCAAGGGTTGTTCGGCAGTGGATCAACAATGTATCCAACTCCCTCAAAAAGGTAGATACGAGGGTCATCGGTCTTGATGCAGAGTACACGGAGCGTGCCCCTGGGAAGATCCAGCGCACCGCCGTCCTTCAGCTATGCCTCGAAGATGATGTTTTGGTGTACCACATCATACACTCGCCCTCCATACCAGGTGAGCTTCATGATTTCTTGTCTCGGGAGGACGTATACTTCTGTGGGGCAGCCATCGAAGGGGACAAACAGAAGCTGGAGCCGTACAACCTTGATTTGAAAAGCATCGCTGACCTACAAACCAGAATCAAAATTCCTAGAGAAGATTGTGTTAAACAGACACCATCCAGTCGGCGTTCTTGGAACGGGGGTACCCAGACTTGCCTGCCTGCGGCCTGCGGCGTGGCTCAAGGGGTGGCCCAGTATGGCCCATCTTCATCAACACAAGCTCAAGACCCTCGTGAGGGGCCAAGCCTCACGGGGCGGACGACAGGAAGCTTCCTCAGGCACAGCCTCGTCAGGCTGGCTCGCGAGGAGGTGGAGAGATCAAGGCGGGGTACCTCACGAGGTGCCCATGATGCAAGCCATGACGACCGAGGGCGCCCGGTGAGCGCCAGCCAGCCAGTGATGTCCTCATTTCCCTTTGGTGCAAAGGAGGCAAGCGAGCCAAGGCATCAGGCAAAGGTAACCATTTCAGTGCAACAAGACCAAGACCAGCAAAACGGCAGGAAGGAGGTCATCGTGGAGCCCAAGCCGGCGTCACCGTCAGAGTCTTTGGCAGGCGAGGACCGACTTTAGTTAGGATAAGTGTACTGGATGTTCCCCTTCAAAATGGCCAACTGTTGGCGCCCTTCCCGCTCAATATTTGGGAAGAGGCCCAGGTCCTCTGCCTATAAATTTAGCTAGCCACCACCAAGGCAGGGGGGAGGGAGAGGATCGATCGGATCGGCATCTAGAGAGAGAGAAAGAGAGGCGACTGAACTCCCCTAGAAGTTCATCGCACCAGCTCAAGAACAGCCCCTCACGGTGCTGTTCTTCCCTTATCTTATTCATCATCATTGAGGCAATCCACCACACCACAAACTGGAGTAGGGTATTACACCACAATGGTGGCCTGAACCAGTATAAACCTCGTGTCCTCTGTGTTGTTCTTCGTGTAGTTTAGATCCTTGCGAGGCGACGAGACGTAGGTAGGTTGGAGGTGCGATCTCCGTGTGCACCCCATAGTTCGAACCTAGAGGGTCTGCCGGAACCCGAAATCTGACATTTGGCGCACCAGGTAGGGGTGCACCAGAATTCGCCTTCTGCCGCCCCGCGCCCCGTCGCATCGTCATCATCATGTCCGGCGACCGAATGGGCAATCCCGATCCCTGGGCAGCCTGGCCCGCCCAGCTTGAGCCGCTCGCCAGGCGACCTCAACCACATGCCACAGCGCCCCATGATCCGCAGGGCGCTGCGGGCCGCGGGCGACGCGGTCAGGCGACGTCAGCTCTCACGCCGCGGCAGGTGCGGTCGGCGGCGAGGGCCTCGAGCCACGCCGCGGCCACGGCGCCGTACACCCGACGGGAGCAGGCGAACTCAAGGGCCGCGCTCATGGTGGCCCGAGAGCTACTGCAATGCAGGCTGCTGGAGGGCGGCCACGACGTGCTGTTGGAGCGGGTGGCAGAGCTCCTGGGCTTCGCCTCATCGGGGGCTCACCCCTTCTACACCCAGCCGCCACCTCAGGTCCAAGGCGGACCGCACGGAGGCCCCGCGCGCGCCCGCGCAGCTCCGTGCGGATTCCAAGGCCACTCCAACGCCAACCAGGCCGTGAGCACCGGGCTAACAACGGCACCGCCTCCGCCCTGGCCAACGAAGGAGGACTCGCCACAGCCCACGGTCCCAGTGGGCCGCCGCGCTACCACCCCCAGGTTGGCACCTCAAGAAGGGCTGTGTGGCACACAGGGCACTACAGCGATACATTCGGGGTGGCGGTCCCGGAAGAGTATGTGCCCCACATGATGGATCAAGGGCACGCGCAGGAGGAAGACCATGGCTCGCTCCTTGGCCCAAGCTGGGGGGAAGAGACACCCGAAGCTGAACTCTTTCAGGAGCCCCGGGAAAGCCCCATCGACCGCGCTGGAGGCAGCGATTATCGGGTATCGCTAATTCCTCAGGAGCAGGCATATGCTAACCATGGATCACAGGAGGTACATGTCGTCGCGGCGGATGGCTGCCCCAATCCAGCAGCTTCCTACCCCTCAGGAGGAGGGCGCCGGGGGCTGCAGGAGAGGGGCCGAGATCCGGCATCACCACCGCGGCGTTAGGAGCAAGGCATCCTCAGGAGGTAGGCCCTCTGCCGGGGAGGTGCCTCAGGGCCTACCCCCGGCAGAGGATCCATGGTCGTCGGGGGAACCGCTGGCGATCGCTCTACCCCATCGGCGGCGTCCTCGGTGTCCGGCCGTCGTCGATGGCACTAGAGTGTGGCGCAAGGCGGGGCCCTCGTCTGGCGATATGAAGCAAGGCCGGTACCTGTGAAGAAGGCCCAGTGCCTTTGAAGCTCGCCGCCCCGTGACACTCTCACGTAATAATGAGTGGGGCTGTACATGCCCCGGAGTCTCTGGAGATCCGCCCTCGGGCCTCGGGGGCTCCCGCCCACGCCCATTGGTAGCACTTAGCTCCGCGCTGGTGAGAAGACGTCGAAGACTAGACTAGGTGCCGGACGCGGCCTTTCTTCTTCTTTTTTGCCTTTCCTTTGGTTGTCATTTTCCCCCCGTTTGGATTTAAGTTGGATTTGAGCTTGAGACTTGTGTGTGTTCGGGGAAGGGGTGTTTAGTCTCGTTCGAGCAATCTCTCGTGTTCTGGTTACCGCTTTGCGTCCATCCCGCCTCAGCTGCCTCCCCTCGTGAGCCCCTCGCGAGCCGGGCCAGGCCTAGCATGTGTGCCCGGACTGCCGTCACCACACCCTCTTAGGAGGTTCTCATTACAGGTTCAATGGGCTCGTTCAGGGGGCACTCAGGACACCACTGCCCTCCACAGGCTATCTCGGGGCCCACGCGGGTCAAAGGTAAACAAGCCAGTCGGCTCGTCGCAAGACCAGCCACTTGGCGTAGGCGTACGGGTGATATTGTGTCTACTAATGCGCTAACTGCAAGTTTTTACACGAGGGGCCCCCCTCCCAAAATGCTCTTACAACCTTCAGGGCCAAGCCTGAACTCTCTCTGCGCAGGATAGAAAGCAGGAACAACACATGGTCAATCGGATAAATCCCCCAATGCATCCTCAAGGGCACCTCCTGAGTCGTCACTGGCGTCGCTGGCCTCGCCATCACCCTCCGCGTCGCCGTCGGCAGCGTCTGGGCCGTTCACCCTGCCGCCTTCATCAGCAACCATGACCATGCCGTCATTACCAGTAGTGAAGGCCCTGACGAGGGCATCTACGTTGTCTTCCACCAGTCGCCAGAGTGCGCCCGGATGGCCAGGGTAAGGCGATGGCGGCATCGAAGTCAAAGTGGGAATCCATGTTCTGAAGATGACTGAAGACACGAGAAAAAGCACGCCCGAGCAGGGCATGGCTCCTCTCCTCCACCAACCTGTTGGCTCTGCCCGACCGCGCCTCCAGCTGCGTCACCACATCAGTGAAGAACTGGAGGTTACCAGCATAGTTAACCACATGAGGCTCCCCAACGGCTGCCTCACAGATGTTGCCCAAGGCCATGTTAGCTCTTTCCTGGAGCGTGCGGAGCATAGGGCCATGCTCGTGCTCCAGGATCTGCCGCTGGTGTATCTCGTCCTCGCTCCACCGCGTGACGGCCTCAGCCGCGTCCACCCTTTGACGGAGAAGAAGTACCTCGGCGCGGGAGAAAGTCAGCTCCCCCTGTGCCGCGCCAAGGGCGGCCCGGGCAGCGTCCGCCCGCCGCGTCACTTCATCCAGCTTGGCCCTCAGGGCGGCGGTCCTGCCTTCTGCTTCGACCTTAATCAACTCCAGCCTCTCCTCGAACTCGCGCTCGAGGTTCGAGCGGGCCGCCGCCACCCGGCGATCAACCTCTTCCAGGACTCGGGCCTCCCGTGCAGTGACATCGTCCTCCGCCAGCGCCACCAGGCGCTCTCTCGTCTCCAGCCGCTCAAGGTCATGGGCGCGCTCGGCGGCTTCCAGCGTCAGTGCCTCCTCACGCCTCTGGAGCTCCGCCTGGTCGATCGAAGCCCCCTTCATCGACGCAAGGGCCGCCTCACGCAGCTCCACTTGCTGCTCCAGGGAGTACTCCAGGCCTGAAGCTCCCGCGCCCGCTCCTCCGCAGCCTCGCGCCACCGGTAAGCCTCTCGAGCCTCGCGCCACTTGCTGATCATCAGTTGAAGCAACGGGAAAGTAAGGAACTAAGAGAGGGGAAGGCTTACTCATCAATGGCGAAGTACTTCCTGCGCTTCAATAGGCGGCAAGGGTAATCATCACCCAAGGCCTCCTTTCTCTTTAGGAGAGCCTCGAAGTCAACGCGGAAGCGGTCTAGGAGCTCGGCGCAGGGGTCGGCCTGCGACGAGGAAGAAGCGCCAAGATGACCGGCATCGGGGGCGTCGCCCTGGCCCATACTTCCAGATGCCGCCCCACAAAGGATGGCCAGGGCCTCAGGGGCCTCTGCCCACGGGAGCCACAGGCCGCGGCTCAACACCTCCAGCCGCTGCAGGGCGGGCCTCCAGGGCTGCCGCCTCAGGAGTCCCACATAGCGTCATCGTCTCGACGACGGCCTCCTCAGCCCCCGACAGCCCTTGCCTCCCAGCTCCACCACTCGAGGAAGGACCACCGCGGGCAACCGGAAGGGCAACCACCACAACTGGGTTCTCACGAGGTCCTATGAGGCCCGCGGGGCGCAGCCCCCATTAGTCAAAGCTGGGCATCTGCTTCACGAAATCGGCCCTACTCGAGCAAAGGTACAGCAGGGCACCCTCTCGCCGGAGGCTTCCGGGGGAAGGGTCCCCAGTTAGGATCATGAGAACCTTCCTCAGCGCTTCAGGCGTCAGATCTTCCTCCTGAAGCCTCATGCGGTCTTCGCGCCCCACGAAGGCCCACATCCGGCGAGAATGGCGCTGGAGAGGGGCAATGCGGCACAGGAGAAACTCCTTCACCACCTTGGGTGTCGTCACACCGAGCACCCTCAAGTTCGCAAAGAGACGCCAGACGAAGACGAGCCGGGGGCTCGTAAGCGTCTCCTGGCCCCAGCCCGAATTGGGGACATCGGGCGAGGTAGGCTCCGAGAGCAGGGGGCTGGGCACTCCAACGTCTACGTACGGCCACCGCTCTCGGAACCCAGTCGCAGGCGGGGGAAGGCTGAAATCAATCCCCGAGGCCGCCGTTTCTGGCGCGGCAAGGAAACTCACGCACCCCGAGCATTGGGTGGGGTCGCTTAGGCGCAAAGAGAAGAAGTGGCGCAGCAAGGCAACTGAAGGAGGAATGCCGATCATCGCCCGCAAACAAAAGCAACGGCAAGGAGAGTAATGGATTTGGGACCCAAATGCATCATGTGGATCTGGTAATGGGAAAATACGGTGTTGAAGAAATCAGAAAAGGGGAACCAATCCGCATACAGGCGTCGGTAATCTTGGACCTCGGTGACTATTACATCAATGGAGAAGTGAGGCCTTGGGCGGACCGTCGTCCTCCCACACTCGTTGAAGATGGTGGCGAGGGTCGAACTGACCTTGCCCAAGCCTCCTAGGTTGAGTATGATCGACCGATCGACAGCAGGAGCCGTCGGCGACGATGAGCGGGGCGAAGGCACAGGCTTCCGCCCTTTCCCCTTCTTTCTCGACGCCATGGCGACATGAAGGGGGAGGATTCAAGATTGGATTGGAAGCAGAAGCTGGAGCTCGAGAGGAGGAAGAGCGAGAGACGCGCGAGCGGCAAGAAGAGGGATGACTGTGTGCAACTGCGGGTCCGCCTAGCTGGGAAGCAGGGACGCCCACCTCCAATCAACCGCCACGAGGCGCCCAAGGCCGCAGGCTGTTGGGGCCCGCGGCGCTTCGCACTTGACCCTTCGCTTCTCTGCTAAGCCAAGTCCAGGCGCGCCTTGGGCCGGGGCTCTTGTCGGCGTTGCAGGAGCAGGGGTACCAGACTTGCTCGCTGCGCCTGCGGCATGGCTCAAGGGGTGGCCCAATCGGCCCATCTTCATCAACACGAGCTCAAGACCCTCACGAGGGCCAAGCCTCGCGGGGCGGACGACATGAAGCTTCCTCGAGCACGGCCTCGTCAGCTGGCTCATGAGGAGGCGGAGAGATCAAGGCGGGGTACCTCACGAGGTTCCCATGGCGCAAGCCATGATGACCGAGGGCGCCCGGTGGCGCCAGCCCGCCAAGATGTCCTCATTTCCCCTTTGGTGCAAAGGAGGCAAGCAGAGCCAAGGCATCGAGCAAAGGCAACCATTTGGTGCAACAAGACCAAGACCAGCAGAGCGGCAGGAAGGAGGTCATCGTGGAGCCCAAGCCAGGGCCACCGTCGAGTCTTTGGCGGCGAGGACCGACTTTAGTCGAGATAAGTGTCTTGGATGTTCCCCTTCAAAATGGCCAACTGTTGGCGCCCTTCCCGCTCAATATTTGGGAAGAGGCCCAGGGCCTCTGCCTATAAATAGAGCTAGCCACCACCAAGGCAGGGGGGAGGGATAGGATCGATCGGATCGGCATCTAGAGAGAGAGAAAGAGAGGCGACTGAACTCCCCTAGCAGTTCATTGCACCAGCTCAAGAACAGCCCCTCGCGAGGCTGTTCTTCCCTTGTACTGTTCATCATCAGCCCCAGAGGCAATCCACCACACCACAAACTGGAGTAGGGTATTACACCACAATGGTGGCCTGAACCAGTATAAACCTCGTGTCCTCTGTGTTGTTCTTCGTGTAGTTTAGATCCTTGTGAGGCAACGAGACGTAGGTAGGTTGGAGGTGCGATCTCCGCGTGCACCCCAGAGTTCGAACCTAGAGGGTCTGCCGGAACCCGAAATCCGACACATCCCTATTCGACGTACCAAATTTTTTGCTCGGTACAAATCTTCAGAAGGGTGACGAGACGGTGGCATTAAGGTCGTCTGGATGGGAGAATTATCCCTTGACGTCTGGCGGATAAAATATAATGCCCTCGATGCCCGTGTGAGTTTTGAGATAGCTGCAAGGTCCAAAGAGCTTGTTGAAGCCATCTCCCAGAGAATGAGAGAAGAAGAAGAAGAAGAAGAAGAAGAAGAAGAAGAAGAAGAAGAAGAAGAAGAAGAAGAAGAAGAAGAAGAAGAAGAAGAAGAAGAAGAAGAAGAAGAAGAAGAAGAAGAAGAAGAAGAAGAAGAAGAAGAAGAAGAAGAAGAAAACGCTGCACCAGTAGGAGGGCATCATGGATGGATGTACTATTTCCTCTCTTGTAAAAAAAATATTCCCTCTCGGTGTATATTGATATAGATGGACTATTTCGATGGTGTGCATGTCTTTGGAACAGAGTAGTAGCGTGGGTCCGCTTGACTATAAGGAACTATTTATCCGCATATATAGCTTTCTCTGCTACTCCTTCTAGTGATCGGTATGCAGTGCATGTGTCCGTAGACATGACAGCTTGTCCATGGAAGTTCAACTACGGCGACCATCATGTTTCGTCTCGCGATTCCCATGATGCCTCTCCAACCAACGACACCACGCCCCCCGACGTGCGCCTCACCCCTCTCGGCCGCACCGCACCTCTGCCTTTGTGTGCATGACATGTGGTCCACCTAAAATGCGGCGAGCATCAAGTTTCTACCACAGCCACCCGTGATTCCCACGACGCTGCTCGAACCCATGAAACCACACGTCCCCCGACCTGCGGCTCACCCCTCTTGGCCCCACTGCCCCTCTGCCTTCGGGAGCATTACATGTGGACCAGTCACCTATCGGGTCCACATGTTATTGACTCAAAGGTAGGTGTAGTAAGGCGCTGAAGCTCAGTCTCGACGGCCTTGAGAGGGAAATGTAACTCTTGCGCTAGGGCTTGTGGTGCTCCCGCAGCACGAACTCGTGCCAAACTCGATATTTGTTTCTTTACTATACATGCACACAACGACTTAATGGACATTGTAATCTCAACATGTGATGGGGAGCTCTAAATTTGAATTTGAAACTTATAAAACAAAAAGATAAAAAACAAATAAACTGGGAGAGAGGGAGTATATCATAGGATGTGTCCCATACAAAATAAGTCCCCTGGTTTGTCACTGCGAAGATGCGGTTAGATAGGAGCACAACGTCTTCCTACTCGTACGGCAACAAATCGGCCGCAGACAGCATGGTCCGCCTTTGACCGCCATGTGCAAGGTTCGTGCTATCTTATTCAATCTCACCGTGGTTCCATCGTACCAATTCATGCAGTGGCCCGTTGCATGGCTGATCCCAATGTTGGACAAAGGTTCTACGGGAACAGTGTCACCGTTGTAAATGTTGTGCAAATTGATGTTGGTACCCTCCGTACATATGCAAGCCAATCTCCACTGCACCGAGCCTAGCACGTGAAAGCAGTGGGAAGGGGAGAATTAGGAAATGGACACGGAAGTATTCTTTAGAATGCATTTACTACGTGATCAAACTCATCTTACCTGCTCATCGGAGGAAATTCGAGTGCCCCTCAACGTCGGCATCTCAAGGGGCGTCAACTTGCAACTACGGCCACGCCGCGCTGGAAAGACCCCCAAGGAAACATCCTCGTGCGTTCCATGGAACATCAAGATGCATTTGTATGAGTAGTTTATCTTGTGAGAGAAAAGGATGAACGAGGAAGGCCTCTAGAGATATAGATGGACACTACTACTACCAATGTCTTTGGCCCGTGCGTTGCAATGGATCCAAACTAGTAGAATAATACTTGTTCACATGCTTGAAATATAAACACTCTAGTTTTGATATACATGTGTCAGCAGACACGACAACTTGTCCATGGAAGTTGAACCACTGCGACCATCACGTTTCTTGTTTCTACCACTGCCACACCCACACGCGATTCCCACGACGCCGCTCCAACCCACGACACGACGTCCCCCGACGTGGACATGGATCCTCTGACGTGGCTATCACTACCTTGCCCTGCCTTTCCTTTGCTGACAGGTGGGACCCACGCTTATGGGTCCCACATGTTAGTGACAGAATGGTAGGATTGTTCGTGCCCCTCGTCCCTCTCGCCCCACCGCTACTCGCCTTTGTGTGCATGACATGCGGGCGGCTGAATGCTGGCGACCATCAACTTTCTACCACAGACACACCCGATTGGACGCGGTTTGCTGCTCCGCTGTTGTGCTCAATCCGTACTCGCGCCATCGAATTTTCATCCGATGGCTGTGACACATTTCGTCCGGGCATCAATCCTCGGTGGAGTACTTACGTACTACAGGTAGTACCCGCCGGTGTGGCCATCTCGCCAGAACGCCTCGACGCCAAGCTGTGGCACCTCGCCACAGCCACGCCACCACCGGCGGTTCATCTCAAGCAGTGAGTCACGAACCACGCCACCACCATGAGAATGACATGTGGGCCAGCCGCATTTAAGGTCCGCATGTCATTGACTCATAGGCCGGGCACTAAGCCACTGAAGTTCGGTCCCGTGGGCCCCGAGAGGGAAATGTAACTCTGCGGCAGGCCTTGTGGTGCTCCATGATCTGAGCTCGTGCCAAAACTGGAATTTGTTTCTTACTACTACCAACTAGTACTAGTAAGGTACACGTGCATTGCACGCATGAGATTCTGGTGGTTTGTGCATTATGCTTCTACATGTGGAGTTTTCTGGATTCTAACATGTGGCAAAATCTGGTGGAATGTAAGGCTAGGCAAGTTTGATAAACTTAGGTGAATGTTTGGTTCAAGCCACACCTTAGGCAAGCCACACTAAGGCCCCACATGACATACACACAAAAAATGTGGCAAGATTCCCTTAGGCTTGCCAACTTTTGGCTCTCATTTTGAAGAACTAATAACTTTGGCAAAGTTAGTCATGAATTAAGTTCAACCATGGAGTCTTCTAGATTATACATGTGGCAGAATCTGGTGGATGATATCCAACGGCCAGTAGTGCTCGGATTTGCCATCTTTGTACCGTCGGATTGGCTTCATCCAACGACCAACTTTCAAAGTTTTTCACACACTATATAGGGGGTATAGATATAGATGTGCCGGTCCGTTGCAATGGATCCAAAGTATATCTATTTAGTGGAGTGCACTCTAAACACATTATCTATTTATTTTTCTCTAACCTTTCGTAGCCATGCAACCAAGCCACATAAGCTTCATGGGTCCCCCCCTCATCATACTATTCATACTACGTTGGTTGAAAAAAAAAGATAAATCACCCAAAACAAGATCTTCCCCTTTTTTGTTCCTACGATGTTGTGCCGTGCACGTATCTACTACTAATTGTATAGTGGTAGTACTAGTAATATAGTATTAGGAGTACAAACTTGGTACTAGTAGGAGTAGTACTAGTACGGAATGCTCCTACTCTATCAACGAGCCCTGTCTGACACAAAATTTCTTGGCTTCCGTGCTACAGCTAGATCTTCCCCTTGTTTCTGTTTTCCAACCCGGCGGCGGGCGGGGTGTCGGTTTGCTCATCGGCGGTCCCACATGAAAGTGAAAATGCTAGGAAACATGCCTTCCCTAAGCTATGGGTCGTGCCGGACGGGCCGTGTTGTACTCCCAATTCCCGGGCGTGTGGGGGTGCGACGCGAACACGACATGCCTTTTGCTTTTACTAGCAATGTTCCCGTGCGTTGTGACGGATCCAAAGTAGTAGAATAGTAGTATTTGTTCACAAACTTGAAAGAAATCACTATTGTTTTGATATACTCCTAATATATTACTCCCTCCGTACCTAAATATTTGTCTTTTTTGAGATTTCAAATGGACTATCACATACGGATTATATAGACATATTCTAGTGTTTCTAGCAAGATGCGCGCGTTGCACGAAGTTGATGGAAAAGATAAGCACAACTTATAAATTGACGGATGGAGTACTAGTTATAGTGATCGCACATGTCGGTATTGACTTGAACGAGAATGCAACAGCACAATAAGAATTAAGGCCACGATGATGCGATCGCAGTGGTGGTTACAGAAGGCAAGAAGAAAGATGGATCGAGTTGTGATCAGATCGAGTTGTCACCCTTCTGCTGTCATTGTTGGTGGGGGGGGGAGAGAAAGACGTATCGAGAGTGTGCGGTAGGCACAGAGGCACAACTAGCGTGTGTGTGTGTGTGTGTGTGTGTGTGTGTGTGTGTGTGTGTGTGTGTGTGTGTGTTTGAAAGAGGAGTAGATAGATTATTATCAAGATCGATGTGCCACCCTACTCCTTCGGTGCCGGGTATTGTGTGTGTGTATGTTTGAGAGAGAATCCAGTCAATAGATTATATCAAGATCGAGGTGTCACCCTACTCCTTCGGTGCCGGGTAGTGTGTGTATGTATGTTTGAGAGAGAAGCCAGTCGATAGATTAGTATCAAGATCGAGGTGTCACCCTACTACTTCGGTGTTGGGAAGTGTGGGTGTGTGTGGGGGGGGGGCAGTGAAACTCACATATCTCTACTCTTATAAAAATAGAGTTGGTGATGATGGTGTTCCTGCCATCCTGCAATATAGGCCATCTGATTTATATCCGACGGACAGGAAGGAAAATATGGCAATTTTGCAAAAAGGTACCCACACCCCTCTCTGCATTCACAAATAAGGCATTCCCTCGTTCATCCTTTTCTCCCACAAGATAAATTTCTCATACAAATGCATCTTGATGTTCCGTGCAACGCATGGGCATCTTGCTAGTAGGGAGAAGAAGTTTGTGTGACACATATCTAGCTATACTAAGGGATAGGTAGATAGCATATGTGTGAGAGACATTATTATACTTTGAGACATTAGTGGCTGTGGGTGGGCAGAATTAAACGGGTGGGCGTGTTAGACATAGAGAGCGTGTGTGTTTCTGTGTGAGAGACTTGTAGGATGGGGTAGAAAGACGAATTTAACCCTGAGGGAGGGAGAGAAATACATGAAGTGCGCGTGTGTGATTCCGATGCCCACAGGGAAATGAGATATGTATGCGTGTGAGAGAGATTGCACAATTCATTCACGTATCACTATCTAGCGATCGTGGACGTGCATCGCTTGAACATAAGTCAATATCTACTTCGTATCGTGGCCAAAGGTACAATATCGATTCAACGCTATAAAGATTGGACACTCACATATCACATTTTTTTCTATTTAAATAAACCTTTTCAGTTGTGCATGCCAAAGTTACAGTGATGTTTCTTCAAACAACCAATGTAGCTATCATGTACATGCACCATTGTTACTCTTGCATTCAAATTCATTAGTATTGGATGATTTAAGTTTCTATTTTGAAGTAATATATGTAATATTCATATATGAATTCAGCGGAATGCATAATTTATGAAATGGAGGCTATGTAATCATATGAGGTAATTAAGTAGCTAACTACAATATCCATTTCTTTTTGTGCGCCTCTACACTAACACGTCAATGCATTATGTTTAAAGTAAATAACCAATGGCACTAAATTATCTATTTACACAAGAAATACATAGGCTGAGCGTTTGATCCCTTTTTTTGTGAACGCGCAACTACACCCGTACGATTGGTCGCGCCCGTGTGAACGTCCAAGTTATTGGCGCATCATCCTGAGTTATTGTCTTTTTTTCTGGGGTGGACTTTACACCAGTTATTAATCACGACGTGTGCCCGTGTACAAAGTCTAGCATGACCTTCCGCTCTTACGGTCCAAAATTAGTTGAAACTGGATCTGAACGATCCTGCTGGCGGCAAAATCTCCGCCTCCTTCTAAAATTTCCGCCACCTTAGTCTTTAGCATGCGAAATCCCCTTTTGTCCTTGGTGCACGAGACCAACAGTTACAATACCGCCCTCATCTACATGATAGGTCGGGCTGCTTTGGTAACTTCGGTTCCCCCACTACACGGCACCCCATTTCCTCTCCCCTCCCATAAAAACGACTAACTCCACAGCACCAGAGCATCTTACATCACGCCGTCCGTACTTCATCGCCCTTTCTCCCCTCCCCTCTTGAAACCCTAGACTGCTCATCCACCAGCGTACCATAGCCCATTCACTGCCAGCGGCGTCCACCTCGCCGGATCTACTTCTGCGGCCGCATCTACCCCTCCCACCTCCCCTAGAAACAAGTAGAATGCTCATCCACCACTGTACCACAGCCCATTCACTGTCGGCCTTGTCCACGGCACCGGATTTGCTTCGCCGGTACTCTCGTCAACCGCCGCGCATCTGCAGCGGCTCATTCGTACTCCCCACCGGAGATGCTTCGTCCACACCCGAGCCGCCCCACCGACGCCCGTCGCCGACGGCTCTCGATCCTCTTCGCCGACACCTTCCTCAACACTACGAAGCCGCCGCCGACACCTTCCTCAACCCTACGGGCCGCCGCCGACACCATCGTCAACCCTACGGAGTAAGCCGCCTATACCATTCTCAACCCTACCGGGCCGCTTTGCCAACTCACAAGTCCACGGCCTCAGATCCGCTTCCTCGCACCCTCATCCAACCTACGGGCAACCGGCGCCCGTCCACGGCCGCAGATCCGCATCATCGACACCACCCTTAACCTAACCACGGAGCAACCGGCGCCCGTCCACGGCCGCAGATCCGCATCATTGACACCATCCTTAACCGAACCACGGGCAACCGGCGCCCGCCCACGGCCGCAGATCCGCGTCGTCGAGACCATCCTTAACCCAACCACTGGAGCAGCTTCACCTACGCCCTCGTCCACGGCCACAGATCCGCTTCGCCCACACTGTAGTCCACCCTACCGGAGCCGCTCCACAAACACCCTACTCGACGGTTCTAGATCTCCTTACCGGACCCCGACAGCCAGCACAGCGTCATCACCCTCGACGTTTCTAACCTGATTCCCACCGTCTGGAGAGATCCAAGCACCCGCCACGGCCTAGGTACTTGTCACCTTTAAACCCGTCCAGCATCACCTGCCCGATGTACTTCAAATATACTAACGGTCGCTATTACCTGTTATGCAGTGGCAAAACTACAAGGACGATGTTTCTTACGGATCTAACACTTGGCCAACCAAGATCCTGGACTGAGGCATTGCTATGATCTTGTAAGCGCGTCTCTCTCTCTTGTATTGTTCTGTGCGTGCCAGCGTGCTTTGCTAGGATTTTCGACCAGTAATCCCTTTGTGCAGACAATGATTTCTACTACTGGCTGCTAAATTACTAAATTAGATAGGTAGATGTCATACATGATACTACCTCGTACCTCCGTTCCTAAATATAAGTCTTTCTAGAGATTCCACTATAGGCTACATACAGAGCAAAATAAGTGGATCTACACTCGAAAATGCATCTATATACATCTGTATGTGGTCCATACTGGAATCTCTACAAAGACATATATTTAGGAACAGGGGCAGTATATTACACAAAATCGTAGGTGGCATGTAGGAATTTCAGTGCACTACATTAGGCTCCCTTAGAGTGCTGCTAGTCCAGCATCTGAGTCATGGCTAGTTTATGGTACGCACACAATCGTTAATTGGTGGTTTAAATATGCGCAAGGGATATGCAATGTAGTATCATGTAGAGATGTCTGAAATTAGCCGTGTCAACTTGCAGATAGGGTTACACAATGAAAAAGTACAAGATGTATGTGGCAATTTCATGGAACATCGCAAAAAAGGAGAGGCAGCGGTGAGCCTATACAGTGTGCTATGGTATGTCACTCCTCCATTGCAATCATCGTGACATGTTATTTGTATGCCAGTTCTATTAGCCAAGTTTCTTAGGGACAGTTATTACGAGTTATCCTAAGAAAATAAGCACCTGTGAATATAAGCTCCATGTAATAAGCCAACCAGTTCTTTTCATTGCGTTTTCAGCTTATCTTTGGTATGATCAGTGGAAAGTCTAGATTGCATTATATATTTTTCATTTTGCTGCCCATATGGAAATTAATTTGACTTGCAAACATCACAAATTGAACCCAGTGCAGTAATTAATATGATAGGAAAACAGACCATCACTATTTGCTCAAAATGCAAATACAAAGATACCATCTACTTGGCACAATCTACTTTGGCCAATCCATAGAGATCCCATTGCCTAATTTAAACAAAGAATGCATGACCCACATTTAAATGAAGAACAATTATTTATTGAAATTCGATGGTCCAAGTGGTTGGTTATTATCATATAGCAGCACCACCTGAAAGCATTATATAGCAGCAGCAGCTCATAGCAACTCATCATACAGCAGCAGCAGTCTGCAATTCATCATATACCAGCAGTAGCTCATAGCAATTCATCATATAGAAGCAGCAGGAGCAGCTCATAGCAATTCATCATATAGCAGCAGCAGGAGCAGCTCATAGCAATTCATCATATAGCAGCAGCAGGAGCAGCTTGTAGCAACTCATCATATAGTAGCAGCAGTAGCTCATAGCAATCCATCATATAGTAGTAGCAGCTCATAGCAACTCATCATACAGCAACAACAACTCATAGCAATTCATCATATAGCAGCAGCAGGAACAGCTCATAGCAATGCATCATATAGCAGCAGCAGAAGCATCTCATAGCAATTCATCGTATAGTGGATCAGAATGAAAATTTGGCAAAAAATCAGAGGAGATCCTCACCTTGTTGGATGAGCTCATCCTTCAACAGCACCTCAAGGCCATGGCACGGGAGGAGGAGGGGAATAAGGTGCCTCTTGTCGCGATGTGGCATCAACCAGTAGTTGTGCAGCGCCCGCCGGGGTAGTGCGTTGGACGAACCACAGTGGAGCAGCTGCTGGAGACCATGAGAATGAGGGGCGGCGCCATAGGGAGGAGCAGCCAGGGATATTTTCCCCTACCCGCCGGCCTTGTAGCCTAGCTGGACATAGCATCGTCGAGGACGAGGCCGGATGGGACCGATGGCGACGGCTCATTGGAGGAACCCTAGTCTTTGCAGGCGGGATCGAGTAGAGGAAAGGGAAGAGGAGATGCAAGCGGGCAGGGCAATGAATGCTTGCGTGTTTGTTTTACTTGAGGGTCGGGTGTGACACAGGCGTCGTGATTGCATTTTGAGTGTAATATAGGCGGACAACGAGTCATTTCACTATTCCCTTCCTTCAATTTTAGTAGGTTCTACCCGAAACACCCCCCTCCAAAGCGAAATTGGTTAAGCCCAAGCCCATAACTCAAAATGACTTCTTTACATCTTTTATGGCTTATTTTGACAATATGCCCTGAAAAGGCGGAATCGAACTGGCCCTTAACCTGCAATTCAATTGTGCGTGCAATGATGAATCACTCATGCCTGCTATTTGTACATTTAGGCATCATCATACATGGCATAACCTAATACATGTGCATTCCAGTGTAGAATCTGGAATATGCAATGTTTATGTTAGTTCATACGTTGCACATGATGTTTAAATGCTCCTTAAATCTGGTCAGTCAAGTGATGGTCTTTAAGCCTCCTTCTTTGCTTCTTTTCTTGATATGTAAGATTTGCTCACACATCTGTTCAATTGCTTGTTTGCATCAGCCAGCCATACTAGGACTGTTTGCTTTGATTACTTGCTAATCTTGACCTAACACTCTAACAGAGCTTGTCAACGATTTAAACACTAAGGGCTGCTGTAGTGGGGCCTTGTCTAACTCATAGGTGACATAAAGGTTTGGCTGTACACTACAGTAGGCTCTCCAAGAGTACCTGGAGATCCAGTTCGAAGGTATGCCTAGTTTTTACATAGTGCAGACATAGTAAATGCTCATTTCATTGTGTGTAAGTGCAAGAGATGTAGAATGTTTCATTATGTGGTGTTGTTTTGTTATAATCTCATCCTTTTGTGTTCACAGACTGGAAAGTATGCATATTTATCTTCCAAGGAGACGAGTAACTAGTTTGTGTCACCTTGCAGAGGGGGTGCAATGAAGATAAGATTGAGGATTTCCAAGTACAAGATGTTAGGAAGGAGCCTTGCAAGAGAAGTAGGAGCTGCGCTGAGCCTCTTCAACCTGCTAAGGTAAGTCACTATATGCAACTCAACAGTTCAATTCCTTGTTTGTTTCAGGCATAGTTGATTTTCTCTTTTCAATTGCTTTATTTGTCCTCAGTTAATGAGATGCCCAAATAATCATGCCTGATGTTCGGTACTTGTATCACTATTAGTGGACATAATTAAAGGCCTAACCATTTAATTATTCTGCCGAAGTGTGCCTGAAGCTTTGAAGTCTATTAACCAACTATTATTGCATGAGGCTCACAATCTAGTTTATACTACGCTAATGATTGCATAGTTTTGCCTACTGTAGTATGTTTGTATGAAACCCTCTGTTGTTCATTATGCTCCCTAAGACTTTAATTGAGGTACATAATGGCCAACTGCTTTCTTACTTATATGCAACGTGCTGTCTAAATTTGTAACTTGTCTGTGTTTTCGATTGGGCCCCAACATCATGCTCCCCTGGTGAGCTAAGAGGGATTTCTATATGCAGGCTGCACAGACTATCTTTTTTATAATTTTTAAAATATCACCTACTTATGCTTCATGACGTGTAACATTTTTTTGTGAAAGTGACGTGTAACATTATTGTTAGTCCTGTTTTGCCATGTAGTACAAAATTGTGTCTTGTTCGCTTCACTGTTGTAACTATATTTTTGCCCTAGTCATGTGTACTTATAGAAACATTTCAGGATGAAGTGACATCAACACAAAAATCTGTGAGCAGTGCGGCATGGCCGTTACCGAATGATTATGGATTGGAATTGGAATGTGCTGATGTTCCCAAGCATCAACTAGAGGTGGCAAGACAACGTGTACATGATTGTCAACGTATAATCAACAAGTTGAGACTGGACATGCAGGTATTAGATGCAGGAGTCAAAAAAATGGAACAAGACACCGAGGTAACCATGAAGGAATTGGAGATTTTGCAGACTGAAATTTGTGCTATCTGAATCCGGCCAATCCTATCTTCTAAAGAGATTATAGTTCAAATGGAGTTAAGTTGATGCGCGTCCATGATGTATGAGCTGTATTTGCCCAGTGTATGTAATTTGCTGTTTGTGTATGCTTTATTATCACCTGTGCCGAACCATAATGCCCAGTGGGTATAATCGGCTGTAAGTAGTGTAGGATTATTCTACCTTTCTATGCCTTGATCTCTTTGTTGTATAGTGTATGCTTTTTAGAGGTGATAGTATTGAGTAGGATAATTCTTTGAATATGCTATATCGTTCAAACGGGGGCCAACTCGCCCGACCATGGCCCTTCACGGGCCGTCGGATCCATGGGCCTTCTACGTCTCGTAGGATCCATGGGCCTTCTACATCTCGTAGGATCCATGTGCCTTCTACGTCTCGTAGGATCCATGGGCCTTCTACGTCTCGTAGGATCCATGGGCCTTCTATGTCACGTAGGATCCATGGGCCGCCAACTCATTTATGTGTCTTGTACGGGCCTTTAATGGGTCGTAGACGGGCCTATAATGGAAATCGTATGTTTTATGGGCTGACCATAACGGGCCGTTAATAGGCCGTATTTGGTGATGCTTTGAAAATGGCCCAATAGACCAACGGACCACAAACGGGCCGACTGTAACGACGGGCTAAATTTGGCCCACAAGAAGAAAACGACAGTAACGGGCCATAAGTAACCGAATGCTGCAAATGAGCCCAAGAATAAATGGGCCCTCAAAAGGCCGAAAGTTAACTTGGGCTGGAACGGCCCAACGGAATAACGGCCCGTTAATGGGTATAAAGTGTTACACTATTCATTACGGGCCAGTTTCACCGCGGGTCGTTAATGGGTGTAAAGTAATACGTTGTTCATTACGGGCCAGTTTCAGCATGGGCCGCTAATGGGCCAAGAGTTACAAAGGGCCTCATATGGGCCGAAAGACGTCATGGGCCATACATGGGCCAGAAGTGAAAACGGGCTAGAATCATATTGGATGGCCCAGATGACGCTACTGGGCCTAATTCACATAGGGCGAACGGGCCTTGGGTTAGCGGGTGTAAATGGGCTATATGCTAACGGGCCGTTAACAAGCTTTCCATGGGCGCCCGCCTTGACTTTTGACCAAGTCAAGCGGGCGGCCTTTTCACAGAATGGGCCACTCTTGGGCGTGCCACGTGTCGATGTATCATAGGCGTATACATCCAAAGTGAGTGGATGACATCTATCCCAATGATGAGCCGACACGTGTTTCCTCCAGCCAATGATGATTTTACATGTGGAAAATCCCCATTGGTCGGGGCTGTTAACGGGTTATCGGATCCAAAACCTGACCCGATAGCTTAACGGTGTTCCGTTACGGTGGATGCCACGTGTCGGTCACCCTTGACGAAAGCACTTCTGTGACGCACGATTTATCGTCATGGAAGTGGACACTTCCGTGATGATACTTTTGGTAATGTCATGGAACACTCTACGACATCACAGGTAAGACTATCTTGATTCTGTCATAAAATCGTCATGGATGTACATGCATGACAAAAAACGCGACCTACTATGACAAACACGTATCATCACGGAAGTGTATTTTTTTTGTAGTGAAATGGTTCAGTAACAAGTGAATAATTCATAGGCATTTCTTGACGTCTACTAATATTACCAATTCTTTGACATCCATCACAAGATAAGACAAACTTACGGGCATCCTTGAAGAGAGTAGGCCAATAAAAACCGGATTGCAATACCTTATATGCGGTTCTATCTCCCGTGTGATGTCCTCCATAAGCTTCAGAGTGGCACTTGCGTAGGATCTGTTCCTGTTCATGCTCAAGTACAGAACGTCTAATAACACCATCTACTCCTTCTTTATAGATGTGGTCATCCCAAAAGTAATGTCTCAAATCATAGAAGAACTTTTTCTTTTGCTGGTATGTGAAACTAGGTGGTATGAATTTAGCAACGATGTAATTAGCATAATCAGCACACCATGGAGTACTATGAGAAGTACTTATAACATTTAATTGTTCATCAGGAAAGCTATCATCAATAGGTAGTGGGTCATCAAGAACATTTTCTAACCTAGACAAGTTGTCTGCAACGGGGTTCTCAGCTCCTTTTCTATCAACAATATGCAAATCAAATTCTTGTAGCAAGAGAACCCATCTAATATGTCTAGGTTTAGCATCTTTCTTTTCCATCAGGTATTTAATAGCAGCATGATCAGTGTGAATAGTTACTTTAGAATCAACAATATAAGGTCTGAACTTATCACAAGCAAATACAACTGCTAAGAATTCCTTTTTCAGTAGTAGCATAATTCCTTTGAGCATTGTCTAAAGTTTTACTAGCATAATGGATAACATTTAATTTCTTCTCAACTCTTTGCCCTAGAACAGCACCTACAACATAATCACTAGCATCACACATAATTTCAAAGGGTAAATTCCAATCAGGTGGCTGAACAATAGGTGCAGAGATCAATGCTTTCTTAAATATTTCAAATGCTTCTACATAATCATCATCAAAGACAAATGGTATATATTTTTGTAATAAATTAGTCAGAGGCCGAGAAATTTTTGAGAAGTCCTTAATGAACCTCCTATAAAATCCGGCGTGACCAAGGAAACTTCTTATACCTTTGATGTCCTTGGGACATGGCATCTTTACAATAGCATCAACCTTGGCTTTATCAACTGCAATACCTCTTTCAGAAACTTTATGCCCCAAGACAATACCTTCATTAACCATAAAGTGGCACTTTTCCCAATTCAAGACAAGATTAGTTTCTTCACATCTCTTCAAAACTCGATCAAGATTGCTCAAGCAATCATCAAAAGAAGATCCATAGACGGAAAAGTCGTCCATGAAAACCTCACAAATCTTTTCACAAAAGTCAGAGAATATAGCCATCATGCATCTTTGAAAGGTAGCAGGTGCATTACATAAACCAAAAGGCATACATCTATAAGCAAAAGTACCAAAAGGGCATGTAAAAGTAGTCTTTGGTTGATCCTTAGCCGGCACAGGTATTTGACAGAAACCAGAATAACCATCTAGAAAGCAATAATGTGTCTGTTTGCATAATCTTTCTAGCATTTGATCGATAAAAGGTAAGGGGTAATGATCTTTCTTAGTGGCCTTATTTGATTTACGGAAATCAAGTACCATCCTATAACCTGTAATAATTCTTTGCGGAATCAATTCATCTTTATCATTAGGAACAACAGTAACACCTCCTTTCTTAGGGACACAATGGACAGGACTTACCCACTGACTATCAGCAACGGGATAAATTATACCTGCCTCCAGAAGCTTTAGTATTTCTTTTCTTACCACTTCTTTCATTTTAGGATTCAGACGTCGTTGATGATCACGAACTGGTTTGGCATCTTCTTCCAAATTTATTTTATGTTGACATAGAGTGTGACTAATGCCCTTAAGATCATCAAGATTATATCCAATAGCAGCACGGTGCTTCTTCAGAGTTTTCAATAATCTTTCTTCTTCATGCTCTGAAAGGTTAGCACTAATAATAACAGGATATATCTTTTTTTCATCAAGATAAGCATATTTAAGATTATCAGGCAACGGTTTAAGCTCAAACACTGGATCTCCCTTGGGTGGAGGAGGATCCCCTAGGATTTCAACAGGCAAATTGTGTTTCAGAATAGGTTCCTGCTTAAAGAATACTTCATCTATTTCCCTTCTTTCATTCATAAACATATCATTTTCATGGTCTATCAAATATTGTTCTAAAGGATCACTAGGAGGTACGGCAATAGAAGCAAGACCAATAATTTCATCCATACTAGGCAATTCTTCTTCACAGTGTTGTTTACTAAATTTAGAGAAATTAAACTCATGAAGCATATCACCCAAACCAATAGTAACAACATTCTTTTTGCAGTCTATCTTAGCATTAACAGTGTTCAAGAAGCGTCTACCAAATATAATGGGACAAAAACTATCTTGTGGGGAACCAAGAACAAGAAAATCAGCAGGATATTTAGTTTTCCCACACAAGACTTCAACATCTCTAACAATTCCCATTGGCGAAATAGTATCTCTATTGGTAAGTTTAATTGTAACATCAATATCTTCTATCTCAGTAGGTGCAATATCATGCATAATTTCTTTGTATAAGTGATAAGGTATTGCACTAACACTAGCACCCATATCACATAAGCCATGATAACAATGATCTCCTATTTTAACAGAAATAACAGGCACGCCTACCACAGGTCTATGTTTATCTTTAGCACAAGGTTTAGCAATTCTAGCAGTTTCACCGCAGAATTGAATAACATGCCCATCAATATTATCAGACAAGAGATCTTTAACAATAGCAATATTAGGATCAACTTTGGCTTGCTCAGGCGGTGTATAAGTTCTAATATTGCTTTTACAAACCATAGTTGAAGCTTTAGCATGATCCTTTATTCTAATGGGGAAAGGTGGTTTCTCAACATAAGAAGTAGGAACAATTGGAGCATTATAAGTGACAGTCTTTTCTTCAACTTTAATAGGTGCAGCTACTTTTACTTCTATGGGAGGATGATATTTAAACCACTTCTCCTTGGGGAGATCAACATGAGTAGCAAAAGATTCACAGAAAGAAGCTACTATCTCAGAGTCAAGTCCATATTTAGTGCTAAATTTACGGAAAACATCGGTATCCATAAAAGATTTAACACAATCAAACTTAGGTGTCATACCTGACTCCTTACCATCGTCGAGGTCCCAATCTTCAGAGTTGCATTTAATTCTATCCAATAAATTCCATTTGAATTCAATAATCTTCACCATAAAAGAGCCAGCACAAGAAGTATCGAGCATGATGCGATTGTTTTCAGAAAGCCGAGCATAATTTTTTTGAAGAATTATTTCTCTTGAGAGCTCATGATTGGGGCATGAATATAACATTGATTTAAGCCTCCCCCAAGCTTGAGCGATGCTTTCTCCTTCGCGAGGCCAAAAATTATATATATAATTGCGATCACGATGAACAAGATGCATAGTATAATACTTTTGATGAAATTCCAACTTCATTCTTTTATAGTTCCATGATCCCGTATCATCACATAACCTGTACCATGTCGATGCATCCCCCTTCAAATATAAAGGGAAGACCTTCTTCTTAACAACATCATCGGGTATACCTGCAAGCTTAAATAATCCACAAACTTCATCCACATAGATTAGATGTTCATCAGGATGCTTTGTTCCATCTCATGTAAAAGGGTTATCAAGCAGTTTTTCTAACATACCCGAAGAAACTTCAAAGGGAATAATTTCATTTCAGTAGGTTCAATAGGTTGAGGAGCAACTCTTTGCTCTACTGGTCGGGGTGAAGATACCCCGAACAAGCCCCTCAGAGGATTACTTTCCATAGAAACAAGTGACAGTAAATTTCAGCACAAAATATAAATTTTTCCTTACCAAATTCCACCTACCAAAGGCGCTTCACTCCCCGGCAATGGCGCCAGAAAAGAGTCTTGATGACCCACAAGTATAGGGGATCTATCGTAGTCCTTTTGATAAGTAAGAGTGTCGAACCCAATGAGGAGCAGAAGGAAATGATAAGCGGTTTTCAGCAAGGAATTCTCTGCAAGTACTGAAATAAGTGGTAACAGATAGTTTTGTGATAAGATAATTTGTAACGAGCAACAAGTAACAAAAGTAAATAAAGTGCAGCAAGGTGGCCCAATCATTTTTGTAGCAAAGGACAAGCCTGGACAAACTCTTATATAAGGAAAAGCGCTCCCGAGGACACATGGGAATATCATCAAGCTAGTTTTCATCACGTTCATATGATTCGCGTTCGATACTTTGATAATTTGATATGTGGGTGGACCGGTGCTTAGGTGCTGCTCTTACTTGAACAAGCATCCCACTTATGATTAACCTCTATTGCAAGCATCCGCAACTACAACAAAAGTATTAAGGTAAACCTAACCATAGCATGAAACATATGGATCCAAATCAGCCCTTACGAAACAACGCATAAACTAGGGTTTAAGCTTACATCACTCTAGCAACCCATCATCTACTTATTACTTCCCAATGCCTTCCTCTAGGCCCAAATAATGGTGAAGTGTTATGTAGTCGATGTTCACATAACACCACTAGAGGCTAGACAACATACATCTCATCAAAATATCGAACGAATACCAAATTCACATGACTACTAATAGAAAGACTTCTCCCGTGTCCTCATGAACAAACGTAACTACTCACAAAGCATATTCATGTTCATAATAAGAGGGGTAATAATATGCATAAAGGATCTGAACATATGATCTTCCACCAAATAAACCAACTAGCATCAACTAGAAGGAGTAATCAACACTACTAGCAACCTACTAGTACCAATCCCGGACTTGGAGACAAGAATTGGATACAAGAGATGAACTAGGGTTTTGAGATGAGATGGTGCTGGTGAAGATGTTGATGGAGATTGCCCTCTCCCGATGAGAGGAGCGTTGGTGATGACGATGGCGATGATTTCCCCCTCCCGAGGGAAGTGTCCCAGCGAACAGCTCTGCCGGAGCCCTAGATTGGTTCCGCCAAGGTTCTGCCTCGTGGCGGCGGAGTTTCATCCCGAAAGGTTTCTTATGATTTTTTTCCTCATCGAAAGACCTCATATAGCAGAAGATGGGCATCAGAGAGCCAACAGGGGGCCCATGAGGTAGGGGGCGCGCCCTGGGGGGTAGGGCGCGCCCCACCCTCGTGGATAGGTGGGCCCCCCTCTGGTGAACTTCTTCCGCTGGATATTTTTTATTATTTACAAAAATGACTTCCGTGGAGTTTTAGGACTTTTGGTGTTGTGCAAAATAGGTCTCTAATATTTGCTCCTTTTCCAGCCCAGAATTCCAGCTGTCGGCATTCTCCCTCCTTATGTAAACCTTGTAAAATAAGAGAGAATAGGCATAAATATTGTGACATAACGTGTAATAACAGCCCATAATGCAATAAATATCGATATAAAAGCATGATGCAAAATGGACGTATCAGGGCCCAAGAAGCTCCACCGACATACTTCTTCCTCCTATATATACCTACGTACCCCCAAACGATCAGATACTGAGCCAAAAGCCTAATTCCACCGCCGCAACCTTCTGTACCCACGAGATCCCATCTTGGGGCCTGTTCCGGAGCTTCGCCGGAGGGGGTATCCATCACGGTGGGCTTCTACATCATCACCATATCCTCTCCGATGAAGTGTGAGTAGTTTACCTTAGACCTTCGGGTCCATAGTTAGTAGCTAGATGGCTTCTTCTCTCTTTTTGGATCTCAATACAATGTTCTCCCCCTCTCTCGTGGAGATCTATTCGATGTAATCTTCTTTTTGCGGTGTGTTTGTTGAGATCGATGAATTGTGGGTTTATGATCAAGATTATCTATGAACAATATTTGAATCTTCTCTGAATTCTTTTATGTATGATTGGTTATCTTTGCAAGTCTCTTCGAATTATCAGTTTGGTTTGGCCTACTAGATTGGTTTTTCTTGCTGTCGGTGTCAAAACCGGCGGATCTCGGGTAGGGGGTCCCGAACTGTGCGTCTAGGCGGATGGTAACAGGAGACAAGGGACACGATGTTTTTACCCAGGTTCAGGCCCTCTCGATGGAGGTAAAACCCTACTCCTGCTTGATTAATATTGATGATATGGGTAGTACAAGAGTAGATATACCACGAGATCTGAGAGGCTAAACCCTAGAAGCTAGCCTATGGTATGACTGTTGTCCGTCCTACGGACTAAAACCCTCCGGTTTATATAGGCACCGAAGAGGGTTAGGGTTACACTGAGTCGGTTACAATGATAGGATATCTACATATCCGTATCGCCAAGCTCGCCTTCCACGCCACAGAAAGTCCCATCCGTATACGGGATGAAGTCTTCAATCTTGTATCTTCATAGTCCAGGGGTCCGGCCAAAGGTCATAGTCCGGCTATCCGGACACCCTCTAATCCAGGACTCCCTCGGTAGCCCTTGAACCAGGCTTCAATGACGACGAGTCCGGCGCGCATATTGTCTTCGGCATTGCAAGGCGGCTTCCTCCTCCGAATTCTTCATAGAAGATTTTCAACACAAGGATAGTGTCGGCTCTGCAAAATAAGTTCCACATACCACCGTAGAGAGAATACTATTTACACAAACTCAATCTGCGGCGTATTCCATGGCGTGACATCACACCATGTCCAAGCCTTTATTGAATCGTTTTCTTGTCACACCTCGGTAGCGTTTAGCGAGGCGGTTTTCTTGGCACGTCTTGTCAAAGCAGAGATCTTGTCCCTTATTCAGGATTCTCATCAATACGGGCATGGGTAACCCAACGCGCCATTGATTCTGGCGCTTGGGAGATAAGCGAGTTTTATCAGACCGGTGGGGACGCATAGCTTTGTCCGTCCATATATGGGGATAAGGATCCACTTTTTCACACACGCCTTCTTCCTCCTTTGCTCATCCATTTCCGCGCACTTGAGCTCTAGCGCCCAAGTCCGCACATCCCACCTCAACCTTCTCCAACTATGTCCGGAGCGGGAGGCAAGTGGATGGCGAAGAGGAGTGGCCACCTAGGACCAAGCCCCTAGCGAAATCGTAAGTGTCCGGACACCAGAATAACTCATGGCGTTCCATTTGTCGCACAACATCTTCTAACGCCGAATATAACCATGCAGCCCGCCCAAGGACGGGCTCGATGCTCCGACGAGTGGCTCCCTGGATTCGTCGGATGTGAATAGCACCACACTTTCGACCACCTCGTCTCTTCCCGCCGCGGATGACGCCGAGGTGGAGTCCCAAAAAGGGCCCAGCCAGGAGGAGGTGGTACGAGGCGCCGCAAGGCGACCTCCGGACTCGGCGCAAAGGGATAAAACCCGAAGGGCTTTAAGTCGACCTGTGCGGACTCCGTCTCCGAACCTTCGGTGGTTCCGAGTCCGCAGTGACCCCTTCGTAAGAAGGGCAAGAGGCTGCGACGCCGGTGACCTCCGTCAACGGAGGCACGGATAATTTGATGGGCGCTTAACAGGCGCTTCCATTGACGAGGAACACCGCCTTGTTATGAGTGTGGTGATCGAGAAAGTTCGATCCGCCAAGAGCGGGCTGGTGAAGCTTGTGCCAGACCTTCTAATAGGCTTTGAGGTATGTATTTAAGATATGTAAAAATATTACCGTATAGACGGTAGCCCTGATGCTCAGTTTGGTGTTGGAAAGAAAAATGGCGAGGATCTAAAAGATATCTCTGAGAGTCTAACATAAGTATGTCAATATGGGAATGCAGAGGCTGCTGCTGCTTGACCTCTGCCGCCTTGATCTGCGGAGGTTGATGCATTGAAGCGAGCCTCGGCGGTCGAGAACGAGCTCGGCCTTGCCAAAAAGCAGCTCGAGGACAAGGAAGGTAAGTAATACCTTATGGGAGTATTTAAAAGATGTGGTTGCAAAAATGGCAGGAATAACGTGAATCTTGTAGGGGCCACGAGCAGGTGGCGACCCTAAAGGATCACGGTGTCCAAGGCTGAAAGCAATGCGGCCATGAGGCACCGAGCGAGAGAAGCAGGAGGGCGGGTGGCGGAGGTGCGGCAAGAGCTCCAGGCTCGTGGAAAAACACGAGTTTGGGCGTGACTCAAAGACTCGAGTCGAGGCTCGCCTCGGCCCTTGAGAGTGCCAAAGCCCGCTAAGGCCGAAGCCCAAAAAGCCCTCCAGGAAATTGAGGCGATGAAAAGATTGCGGCGGGTAAGGCATTCTTTATGCAAAGCAAGAATGTGAAAGTGAATTATCATTACTTACCCGAATCCGGAGCTCTCCGGGAGCATTCACAGATCTGCCGCGGTGTGTCGATCTGCCGCATTCTACCGAGCCGAGGAGGAAGCTCGACGGAGAAGGTGTGCTGGTCTCGGTATCTTTGAGGCGGACACCCGTGCTTATAGCGACCAGTTGAAGCAGCTGGTCGAGCTCCATAAGGTGGCGAACAGGCCATGAAGAACCTCATAATTGGTGTGGCCTAAGGAAGCCATGCACAGGAGCTACTTTGGGCTGGTGAGGCGGGTGGTGGGCCTTTGTCCATGGGTTGAAGTCGTCAGCGCTCCAAATGCATCGAAGGTCCCGTAGGGCCCTAGCCCGTGCTAAGGTGCTTTGGGCAAGATGGACGCTGAGATGCTTGTGACGGACGTATCACCACCGGGCAAGGAGCATCGCAAGCCTGAAATGTATTATGAGGCGTCTGAAGGGTGCCCGCCTTTATAGCAGTGAATGCTCCAAAGATGTAATTTTGAGTAGACTCGCATTTGTTATCTGTCGCTGAAAACTTGTTCATATCGCTAAGAAACACTTTTGAATTTAAAATATTACCTTACATGCGGCCGTGTATTAAATTTGAGAGATGGCGAGTCGTCGGCTTCACCCCCATGCCACAGTCTTTGGGGTGTTGGGATAAACTTGAGCGCTCTTGTTCCCATTCTTGGGTCCTTCGAGGAGGCGCTCAGCACTTGAACAAGGCAACCAGACTATGATGCTTGAACACTCTCACTTAGCCATAGAATTCTATAATTTTAAATTTTGGCGAAGCCCTGGTATTCGGAAGACCGATTTGGGCGCTACTCGGCGCCTAGGCGGACAATCTTGACTCCTCGCTCTAAGCGGCATAAGTTTTAGGGACTCAAAACCTCTCGAACAACGACCGGCTCTCGCCCTATCATGACGGTCAGTTTTAGCTTTCTCCATCGAGGTGCTTAACCCAGCTCAACCGGGCACAATCGCGGTGGTTCTCCCAGCGCTACCTTAGCCGATATAACGGAACATAAGGTACCAAAACATGGGAGCCAGGCAAACCCAACTATTGACCCAAGACATGATTGAGACTGATGCATATAATGCTATAAGTTAAAGGTGCCGCACTTGTGAAAGTGTTCAGACTTATCACACCATATTGTGGGGTACTTAAGCCCTAGTGTCATACCAAAGTGTATGCGGTTGCACAATGTCATAACTGAATATATATATATATATATATATATATATATATATATATATATATATATATATATATATATATATATATATATATATATATATAAGGAATTCAATAATAGGCGAAGCTATGTATTGTTTATTCAAAGGGCTGCGATGAAGAGAGAATGATACATATAGTCACGATAAGCAAGGGGCAGAGACTTTTAACATGTCCCCTCCAGGGGTAAGCTGCGGGATGGTGTGTAAAACAAGTATACTGCTCGTAATAGAGACCACTGGACACTCGGCGTAGCTTTCTGCTTCCTGGCTGTTGCATCATGTGTTGGCGATTCTACGCGGACGGGGCTTCGTGAGCGGAGTCACGAAAGTAAAAAGAAAGAAGAAAAGAAAGAATGACACAATGGGGGCCCAGTGCGGTTGAGCGCGTGCGGGCATGCCGTGGTCGTGCCCTCCCCTATGCCCATGGTATTTCGGGCGTAATTATGTCACGTGTAGTCTGGTTTCGCAATTCGCGAGGGCTGGGGTTTGGCCGCATTGCTATGCGTGCTCGGGCGTGCCAGGTGGTCTTGTTGTAGGTTACTCGGGCGCTTCACGGTGCGGATGTTTAATAGCGGACTCGAGAATTGCCTTAAGAGGCTGCTTTGTACTTCCACCGCGAGGGCATTGTATGCTCCTCCGTCCGGAGAGAGGCGTTCGGTGTTCCATTGGCTCGTAATGACTCCTCGAGGACTGGCATCTTGAGCTTGAGATATGTGTAGTGCGGCACCGCATTGAACTTTACAAATCACGGTTCGTCCGAGCGATCGCGTGATAGCCGCTGTGGAGCAGGACTATGTCGAAGATTAACTCCTCGCCGGAAGTTATCCGGGATCCGAAGACCACTTCAAGTGTAAGCGAGCTGTCAGTTGGCCTCTACACTTGGTATGCGCCTTTAAAGGTCGTCTTTGTGGGTTTAATCCTTGATGGGTCTATGCCCATTTTATGCACTGTATCCTGATAAAGCAGGTTCAGGCTGCTGCCGCCGTCCATTAGGACTATAGTGAGGTGAAATCCGTCAATGATTGGGTCTAGAACCAATGCGGCGAATCCGCCATGGCGGATGTTAGTGGGTGGTCCTTGATCAAAAGTGATCGGGCGGGAAGACCACGGGTTGAACTTTAGGCGGCTGGCTCCATCGCATATCGTCCCTTAGTGCACTCTTCCGCTCCCTTTTGGGTATGTGGGTTGCGTATATCATGTTCACCGTCCGCACTTGTTGGGGAAGCCCTTACATCCTCTATTGTTGGTGCCGGGCTCCTCCTCGTCATCGCTATGCAGCCCCTTGTCATTCTTTTCGGCATTTAACTTGCCTGCCTGCTTGAACACCCAACAATCCCTGTTGGTGTGGTTGGCTGGTTTTTCAGGGGTTCTGTGTATCTGGCATTAGCGATCGAGTATTCGGTCCAAATTGGATGGGCCCGAAGTATTTCTTTTAAATGGCTTTTCCGCTGACCGGGTTTAGAGCCTCTGAATCCGGCATTGACTGTCGTATCCTCAGCATTATCGCCGTTAATGCGGCGCTTGTGCTCGTTGCGACGCGACCTGCCATTGCTGTCCTTGGTATCCGAATTACCAGGGCTCTTGGTCATGTTGTTACTACGAGCTAGCCAGCTGTCCTCTCCCGCGCAAAAGCGGGTCATGAGTGTTGTGAGGGCTGCCATGGATTTCATCATTTCCTGTCCTAGGTGCCGGGCAAGCCACTCGTCGCGGATGTTGTGTTTGAAGGCTGCAAGGGCCTCTGCATCCGGACGGTCGGCGATTTGATTTTTCTTGGTTAGGAACCGTGTCAGAATTGTCGGCGATTCCTCGGCTGCTGAATTATGTGGCTTAGGTCATCGGCGTCGGTGGTCGCACATATGTGCCACAGAAATTGTCGAGGAATGCGGCTTCCGTGTCTTCCCAACAACCAATTGACTCTGGCGGCAAGCTGTTAAGCCAATGTCGGGCTGGTCCTTTAAGCTTGAGTGGGAGGTATTTGATGGCGTGTAGATCATCACCACGGGCCATGTGGATGTGAAGGAGATAGTCCTCGATCCAAACCGCAGGATCTGTTGTTCCATCGTATGATTCAATGTTTACGGGTTTGAAACCCTCGAGGATTTGATGATCCATCACTTCATCCGTGAAGCATAGTGGGTGTCTTGGCGCCTCAGTATTGGGCTATATCACGACGCAGCTCAAATGAGCTTTGTCTACTGTGTTCGGCCCGACCGGAGTTGCCATATCCGGCGTGACGGTTATCTTCACGTGTCGTGGGGTGCCCACGCGATCCGTAGATTGATCTTGTTTTCATTGCCTTGTCCTCCAATATATCTCGCAGGTCTGGCGCATTTCCCCGCGCCTTGGTATTTTTTGGCGGCGCTGAGTGCGGCTTGAGTTGAGGCGAGAGGCCTCTCTGTCGCGCTCACGAGGTGGCGGTCAGCCGTATCATCGCTGGTGATGTAGGTTTGGGTGCTTCCACCTCTAATCGGGGTAGCAACCTGCGTTTTGGGTAGCTCTTGGAGGCGCTCGAGTTCATACTCTTGCCGCAAGGACTTCATCCATCTGTCGACTAGCAAGTCTTGGTCAGCTCTAAGTTGTTGCTGCTTTTATTGAGGCTGCTTGCCGTGGCCATAAGCCTACGTTTGAAACGCTCTTGTTCGACGGGATCCTCGAGAACGACGAATTCGTCATCGTCGAGGCTTGCCTCATTGTCGGGGTACTAAAGTAGGGGTACCTTAGTACCCCGAACCTGTCTACCAGCGATGCAGCGCCCCCGTGGCAAGCCTTGCCGGGCGTTGCCAAGACCCTCCGCGCCCTTGGAAAACAAGGCCCGGCAAGAGGATCTTGCCGGAAGGCTTGGTGGCGCTGAGCCCCAAAGCGCGACAAGGTTCTGCGCGGCAAAGGCGCTTGCCGGGCGGGCAACCTCTCTTCATCTCGCTCCAGCTCATCCGCCAGCGATGTCGCCACGGGGTTTCTCCGAAGCAGCGTGTCGACGGGCTGTGCAACCAGCGGGAGCAGCAATAAGCGGCGCCGACAAGCTACCATCGTGGCAAACAGAGGTGCACTTGACTGTCCCCACATTACGTGTCGGGCGATTGAGGCGGGCATTGATGACTCTTGTCCCTTGCCGTCGAGTTAGGTATAGATTACTGTACCGCATGCAGGCGGTGTACCAACCTATGTTTTACTATCTTACCCTTGTCTACTTGCCGCATGTGGTGACCCCTTGTTCCTATAAAAGGAGGCCCAAGTGCAACGTAGAAAGGGTTCGGTCCAGCTCCGGCTTAGTTCATCATACCCATACGAGACCACACTCAGGCTAGGTCTTGTAGCTCTCATTGCTCCCTAGCAAGAACACAAGATAATCCACAAAGCAGCAGTAGGAGTATTATCTCTCGGAGAGCTCGAAGCTGGGTAAATCCGCTTCGTGTGCATCGCCTCGATCCGCTCTTCGTGCAATCTCCCCCCTCCGAACCACAAGGGACCCGGGTCCGTGGGTGTTCGTGGGACACGATCAGCTCTCCCGACATCTCTGGCGCGCCCGGTAAAGGCGTCGAGGCTGTGTGAACCCGATCCGCGGTCACACGAGCAACTTCATCAACATCTTCGTCAACATGGCGCCGAAGAAGAAGTCTTCGGCAGCAGCAGAGCCGTCCGCGTCGAACCCACCACCACCGGAGCTGTCAGGTGGTGGGGGAAACGCTGGCGGAGGAACCAGCGTCGTCGAGAGAGCCCACAATGCCGCCAGGTCCAAGGACAAGGCAGCACAGGCATCGGCGTCCGAGTCCGCACCGCGTCCTTCGCAGGAGGCGCGGGACCGACAGCGTCATGATGCTCGCGGCACCATACGCTCGTTGGACCAAGGCCAAGCTGGAGGATCCCGAGGCCCTCGAGACCCGCATGCCCCTCAGCATGCTGGTACGAGTGGAGTACGGTCGCTTGGGCGGGATGCTGCTCCTCCTAACTTGGTTAGGAGTCCGAGCACCTCCCGTTCCTCGCTACGTACGCCATTGCCACCCACCACACCAGCAGAAGCCTTGGCAAGAGCACAGCTACTTCTAGACTACCCTCCAACGGCTAACAAGGTCGACGAATGGAGGCCACATTCAGAGTCTCGCCGGCCGCTTAACGGCGGCGTCCCGCTGACAACCGAGTGCCTCGCGCAGCCGCGCAAGGCGACAAGACGCGAGCTGATGGCGGCGAGACTTGCGGGGTGCACCCACCGTACACTCCCTTCCCGAAGGCCAAGATCGCCGACTCGCCGGATCCACCTCGGCGGTGACTCCACAGCGTCGCCGGATCCGCGAGCTCGTCGCGACCAGCGCCAAGTTCTTGAGAACAGCAAGAAGAAGGCGCTCGAACCCGTATCGGCGCCGAAGAGAAGCGTCGTCGATCCGACCAGCGCGCGGGCCCTTGTTGATATGCATGCGCCCGAGAACCGGGCGACTTGCCATCTGTGATAGGTTGCCCTGCGTTCACCCGTGAGCTGCGGCAAGTCCGGTGGCCCGACAAGAAAAACTTCAAACCAGATGTGCGGAGAAGTATGATGGCAGGACACACCCATCGGAGTTCCTCGGCATCTACACCATCGTGGTGCAGGCTGCGGGGGCGAGGCGACAAGATCTCGCCAACTACTTTCCCCGGTGCTCGAGCCAAACGTCGAGATCTTGGCTCATGCACTTGCCGGACGGCTCTATTTCTTCTTAGGCAGATTTGTGCCACCAGTTTGTTGGCGCCTTCACGGTGACCACAAGCCTCATGGCGGAGAGTGATCTCCACCTGCTTGCCCGAAGGAGGAGTCCTGCACAAGTTCATCCAGAGATTGATCGAGTGCACTACAACATCGGGCGTCCACCCTGCTGCAGTGATCGGTGCATTCCATCGAATGTGCGAAACCGCAGGATGAGGAAGAGATGGCGATGTGCAAAGTGAAAGACGTCGGCGAGCTCACGCCTGGCCGACAAGTGTGCATTATTGAAGAAGGAAGAAGACTCCGGGAGAGAATGTGGGAGCAGAATCGACGGTGAGGAGATCGCCCCGGCAAGGAAGAGCCGGCGGTGAAACAACAGAAGGAAGAAAAACCAAGAAGTACTAGTTGTCGAACAGTCCGGCAAGGATGGTGCCGCCAACAAAGCCAAGGCTGGTAGCTCCGACAAGGAGGTTGCCGTTGACGCCGACCGCCAAGCTGTGGCGGCCGCCGACAAGCCTGACAGCTCCAACAAGCAGTACTGTAAGATCCACCGCACCAAGGGCCACGATCTCCAAAGCTGCAAGAAAGTCGAGCAGCTTGTCGAGCTACAGAGAGCTGAGTACGAGCGGCGAGACAAGGAGAAGGCCCAGGAAGGTGCAGTGCAACAAGTAAGAAGAGACCGGTCGGGAGGCGCCGCGGCAAAAGCCAAGCAGCGGCAAGGAGACAGACCTCCCGTGGCGCGACAAGGAAGAAGATGAAGATGAAGAGGGCGAAGACATGGAAGGCGATGAAGCGATGAGCAGGAGTTTCAAAAGGCAGCGGAGGTCCTTTGCGTTGGCGGTGGTGCGTCTCTGCATACCTCGCACCGCCAACTCAAGCAATGGATCGTGAGGTCAATCAGCGAGAACCATCCATAGAGTCATGCAAACCTACGAAGTGGTCCAGCCGCCCATCATCTTTGACATTGAGGATCACCCGATCGCATCACTGCGGTCGGGTGCTTGCCGATGTTGGTCTCACCAACCATCCGCAACCTCAAGGTCACAAAGATGCTGGTTGATGGCGGGGCGGCCTGAATTTGATCTCCTCTGCGGTGCTCCGAAGCTTCAAATCCCGACAATGAGCTCGAAGAAACCGGTACTTTCAAGGAATCAACCCGGAAGGAGCAAGCCCAAAGGGAAGATCACGTTGCGGTAACATTCGGCAGCGAGCTCAACTTCAGGCCGAGAGGGTCACGTTTGGCGTCGCCGATTTCCCATTGCCCTACAATGGCATACTTGGTCGTCCAGCACTCGCCAAGTTCATGGCTGCCTCTCATTATGCTTACAACCTACTCAAGATGCCCGCCCGATAAGCGTTATTTCTGTCCATGGCGACAAGAAGGACGCGCTTATCTGCGCCGACAAGATTACGGATGCCGCAGCCGCAGCGAAAGCAAACCACTTGCGCTGAAGCTCCGGGGAAGAAGAAGACCACCAAGTCGGCAAGAGCTCTGTTGCCGCTCCGCAAGCGCACCTCCTCGAGTGCTGCGCTACCGTCGAGGACGCACCATCGAGCTCCACGGTAAGTGCAAGAAGGCGATGGCAGCTCCGCCGAAGACCAAGAAGGTGCCCGCCAAGGAGGGCGGCACTTGGTGGTACCTTCACCATCGGTGCCACGCTTGATCCTAAATAGGAAGCCGAGCTCGTTGCTTTCTGCGGGCGAATGTCGATGTGTTTGCATGGCAGCCATCGACATCCCGGTGTTCCTGTGAAAGTAATTGAGCACCACCTAGCTATCTGTCCTCACGCGCGGCCCGTCAAGCAAAAAGTTAGGAAACAGGCCGTGGAGCGCCAAGAGTTCATAGCAGAAGAAATCAAGAAGTTGGAAGCAGCAGGGCTTGTCAGAGGAGTCCTCCATCCCACGTGGTTGGCCAATCCGGTAATTATGCATAAGGCTAATGGGAAATGGAGACTACGTATTGACTTCACCGATGATAATAAAGTTTGTCCCAAAGACCCATTTCCCTTGCAGCGTGTCGACCAGATTGTTGACTCCACGGCAGGATGTGATCTGCTTTCATTTCTTGATGCATATTCAGGATACCATCAGATCTTCATGGCGAAGAAGATGAAGAAAACCGCATTCATTACACCATGTAGCGCGTCTTTGCTTCATACGGATGCCTTTCGGTTTGAAGAATGCGGTTCAACCTTTGCAAGGGTAGTCCATGATGCCTTTGAACCACAGATAGATACGAAATGTAGAAGCATACATGGATGACATAGTGGTCAAGAGCAAGGACAAAGCAACTCGGTTCAGGATTTGGATGAAACATTTGCAAATCTGCGCAAGATCAACCTCAAGCTCAACCCGAGAAGTGCATGTTTGGAGTCCCTTCCGGCAAGCTTCTCGGGTTCTTTGTGTCTCTCAGGGAATTGAAGCCAATCCCGACAAGATCAAGGCCATTGAGCAGATCGAAGCACCAAAGCGCGTCAAGGATGTCGAAGACTTGCGGTTGCATGGCTGCTCTCAGCGAGTTCATCTCTAAAATCTGTTGAACGCGCCTGCCGTTTTCAAGATTTTGAAAAGGCAGGTCAATGAAATGGACTCCGAAGCGGAGGCTGCGCTGCAGACTTGAAGAGATACTGTCCTCCGCTCCAATACTTGTCGCACCTAGGCCGCAAGAGAAGTTGTTGCTTTATATAGCGGCAACCAATCAAGTGGTTAGTGCTGCGTTAGTAGCAGAGAGGGAGGCAGATGATGAGCCAGCAACCGAGGCAGACGCATCCAGCGACAAGTAAGGGGCTTCGCCGTCAAGCTCTGGTCCCGACAAGGACAGATTAGCGCAGGGTTGCGACAAGACGCAGAAAAGGATGGTGCAGCACCCAGTTTACTTTGTCAGTTCCCTTCTGCAGGGGCTAGGTCAAGGTACTACGGTGTGCGAAGTTGCTTCGGCCTCCTCATGGCCTCATGAAGCTGCGCCATTACTTCCAAGCACACGAGATAACAGTTGTCACTCGCTTTCCGCTGAAGAGGGTATTGCAAAATCCGAAGCAACAGCAGGATTGTGGAGTGGGCCTTTGGAACTGTCAAGCTTTGGTCTCAAGTTTGAAAGCACTTCAACTATCCAGAGCGAGCATTGGCAGAATTCATAGCAGAGTGGGCGCCAACGCAAGGCGAAGAAATTCGAGAGACAAGCATCCCGTCAAGGAGGCAAATAAAGAGTGGCTGATGTACTTTGATGGAGCTTTCTCGCTGCAAAGGCGCCGGTGCGGTGTCTGCTTATCGCACCCACGGAGAGCACCTCAAGTACATAGTCCAGATGCACTTTCCCAAGGAACAAGCAACAAACAATCTTGAGAGTATGAAGGTTTGCTTGCGGTCTCGTGGATTGCGGTAGACCTTGGGATCAAGAAGCTCATTGTCGGGGACTCGCAACTTGTCGTCTGCCAAGTAAATAAAGATTATCAGAGTCCGTTGATGGAAGCTTACGTCGATGAAGTGAGGAAGCTAGAAGAGCATTTTGAAGGCCTGCAAATGGAGCACGTTCCAAGAGCTCAGAATGATATAGCTGATGGCCTCTCCAAATGTGCTGCACTTAAGTTACCTGTGGAACCAGGAATTTTTGTGCTCAAGCTGACTCAGCCAACCGTAACACCATCAACAGGACAAAGCAAGAAGAGAAAAATGGTTTCCGGCGACTACTTTCCGGCAGAGCTCCCTGAAGCCGCCGCCAAGGTCCCTAAAATCAACGCAAATATCACTGAGGAGCAGTCTGCTCCAACAAACCATGCAGTTTGTATCGTTGAAGCAAACGCTCCCGACAAGTTTCGCTCCGGCAAACTTGTCGGGGATCATCAAGCTCCGGCGGACCCACAGGTTCTTGCCGTAGAAGCTGATGTTCCCGCAGTGATAGAAGAGCCTTTAGTCCTTGTTGTCGAGCCACAAGCTCTAGCATGGGCACAGCAAATCGTCCATTTCCTTCAGACAGGAGAACTTCCCAAAGAGCAAGAAGAAGCGGAAAAAGTAGCATGGCAGTCAAGTATGTACCAGTTTGTTGACAACATCCTGTACAGAAGAAGACTCAACGGTGTGAAATTGAAGTGCATTTGCTGGGAAGATGGACAGAAGCTGTTGGCAGAGATACATGGAGGCATATGTGGTCACCACATTGGCGCAAGAGCACTTGCCGGCAAGGCTTTCCGGCAAGGTTTCTTCTGGCCAGAAGCCCTCCAAGATGCAACTGCACAAGTAACCAAGTGTGAAGCGTGCCAATTCCATTCCAAACAGATTCATCAACCAGCTCAAGCTCTCCAGACGATCCCTTTATCCTGGCCCTTCTCGGTCTGGGGGCTCGACATCCTCGGCCCTTTCCCCCGAGCCGTCGGGGGCTTTGAGTACTTGTGCGTCGCAATCGACAAGTTCACAAAGTGGCGGAAGTGGAACCAGTGAGGAAGGTGACAAGACACGGTCGGCGGTCAAGTTCTTGGTCAATTGTTTGCCGTTTGGGATTCCTAATAGAATCATCACCGACAACGGCACACAGTTCACGAGCCGCACCTTCATGCAAGACGCCCAAGATCTTGGCGCCAAGATCTGCTTTGCTTCATTGCTCATCCGAGAAGCAGCGGTCAAGCGAGAGAGCAAACGCTGAAGTGCTGCGAGGACTCAAGACCAGAACTTTCGGCGGGCTGCGCAAGTGCGGAAGGAACTGGATCGAGGAGCTGCCGGTGGTTCTTTGGTCGTCGGGATGGCGCCAAATCGAGCCATCGGCGGACACCTTCGCTCTAGTCACGGAGCGAGGCAGTTCTCCCCACGGAACTCGTGTACGGGTCACCTCGAGTGCTCGCCTATGATGAGCTTGAGCAAGAGCAGCTGCGACAGGATGACGCGCTGCTCCTCGAGGAAGATCGTCTTGAGCTCTTTGTCACGAGCTGCTCGTTACCGACAAGCTTTGCGTCGCTACCATAGCCGCAAGGTTAATGCCAGAAGCTTCGAGGAAGGCAACCTTGTTCTTCGGCGCATTCAATCCGCCGAGAATTCCAACAAGTTGACGCCGAAGTGGGAAGGCCCTTATCGGGTGAAACGAGTCACTAGGCCCGGCGCTGTCCGCCTTGAGACCGAAGATGGCGTTCCGGTGAGCAATTCCTGGAATATAGAGCATCTTCGCAAGTTCTACCCATAAAGCGCGGTTGCGGAACCTGTTCGGCAACCACCCTTTTAATACAAGTCTTGCCGCTGTTGCATGTAATCATTTGTACAAAGCCGGGCGCAGACCCCGTGCATCAGTAAAGCCTATGTGTTGCGCACAACTTGTCAATACATGCCCTCATAATCATATATGCATGTCTGTACTAACATTTTGTGCAGCATCCGCACCCGGTAAGCGATGACGAGCCGCTAGGCTCCATAACTTTATTTTCTCTTCTTTCTTCTTAGACAAGAAGAAGGTTCATCCACCCACAAGTTCACCGGGAGGAGAAGATAATGGTGTGGGCCGCCAAGCGTCGCTCGAGGAACTGTCGCCTTGCCGGGAAGCGAATGACAGAAAAGCTAAGTTGCCAAAGTTTGAGCATTCGATTCTTTTTAAAGTTATTTTCCTTGAACGACCGCGCTTTGTATGGAAAACCTGTGCGCGAAGGAACCAAATCGTGACTGGTCGCGCCCTTACCTTGTTTCGAGTCCGCTCAACAACTTAAGTGAGCTGCGGCTAGTCCGCGACAAGGTTGCTTGTCGGTGGCGGCCCTTGCAGGCTGCTGAAGTTCCGCACTCGGCGCTTCGCGGCAAGGGTGCTGCACCGCAAGTTTCCTGAAAAGCGTGGGGCAGTAACATACAAAGCCAAGAGTCGAGTAAAGGAAGTAACATAGCAAATATTGCCCTGAATAAAGTTATATTACAAAATAACTTATTGCGGCATGGCTAAATTATTCTCGAACTGAAATAACAGCGAAGAGGAGAAGAAGGCGCCCGGCACCCAAGCCCGGCAAGCCGAGTTGCTTGGGGCTACGGCAAGCCGAGTTGCCGGGGCTGCGGTATCAGATAAGCCTTTCGTCCTTTTCAAGCATCCTTTTCATTAAAAACATCCTACTCGGATACAGTCCGTGGAGAATGAAAAACATGAAAGAGAGGATTACAAGTTTTAAATGCGGATAAGGCCCGAAGGCTTACAAATTAAAAAGATAAGATGCCCGTAATCCTTTTCCTGTCCCTCTCTTCAGGAGGTAGGTCAAGGAGGCGAGAAGGGCAAAGGAGCGCCTAGGCAAGCTACAGGTGCCAGAAGGCACCAAGGGAACATCCCGGGGGCTCTCCGAGGGCTTAACGGAGGCGGCGGCGCCGGAAGCGGGGCTCGAAGACGGGGCGGCAGGACGTCAGCACGCTGTCGAGGGCACTACGCCCTCGTACTCCGACTTGACGGCCTTGTCGCCATCCTCTTCCCTTCCGCAGCCTCCCTACGCCAGTCGCCCAAGGAGACGACCCCGTGGAGTTCAAGGAGCCGGCGACGCGGATGATGGGGTCGCCGGTGACGCACGAAGCGGCGCCCGACAACTAATCGGGCCCGCTACCCTCGTCGTCGTTGTCGCTCTCCTCCTCGTCACTCTCGCTCGAGGGGGAATCTTCACTGTCGGAGGAGCTATCCACGCAGCACTTCGCCCGAGTGCCGAGATCCCCGAAGACCTTGACGGAGAGAAGATCACCCTCCATTAACTTAAAATGGAGGGTAAACCCCGCCATCAGGCTGTGGATGCGGGTGAACGTCTTCCACCCACGATCAAGATACATCACATTAGGGGCTGGGAATACAACGCGGACTCGCATGCCGCTGATCCCACAACCCCTCATGTGCGATCTCGATGTCTCGGCGGATCCGACTCCATCGCTCGCGAACGGAGCTGGAAGCCGGAGGCGGCGACGAGGCGCCCGGCGCAGCTTGACGAAGAACTCGCAAGGGTCGTCCCCTGTATGGACCGCCGCGGGGAGGGGAACCGCCCGGCGGAGGCGGAGACGGCGCGCGCCGCCCGTCCGCTTCTTCCCGGGCGCCTCGACCTCGTCCACGACCTCGCCCCTCCCTCTTCCCTTGTGGCTGGCTCGCCACCCGGGCGTGGGGTTGGGAGGGTGCGCTGTCTATGGCGACCCTTGCCGCCACCGATGAAGAACCAAGGTTCCCTTTCTCCATGACGAATGAGAGAAAGGGGCGGAAGCCGAGAAAGGAAGAGATGGGAGAGTGCGGGCCTGCGCTCCCTTCCGCTCTTCTTAAAGAAGCAAGGTGGGGGCTCGGCCGCCCCGCTCAGCGAATCAAGGCATAGGAAGACCAGGGAATCAGGGCCGACCTGCTGCCTCTGCTCGCAACGGCCCAATTTCCCACTTCCACCGTCCGCGACCCCAAGAGCATGGGAACCACGTGGCGGGGATGCAGAACCGAGGCGACGGATGAGGCGACCTCGCACGCCGCCCACTTCCCCCATGACACCGCAATTGACGCGTGCCATTACGGGGGAACGCGGCGGATACGGAGCGGATTTGGTTTGGACCCAGGCCGCGCGTGCCCGTGCCCTGTTTTGGGCCTGGCCCAACAGCTCTCGGCACCGTGTATGGCCCAGACCCGGGGGCTCCTGTCGGGGTACTAAAGTAGGGGTACCTTAGTACCCGAACCTGTCTGCAGGCGATCGCGGCGTCCCCGTGGCAAGCCTTGCCGGGCGTTTGCCAAGACCCTCCGCGGCCCTTCGGAAAACAAGGCCCCGGCAAGAGGATCTTGCCGGGAAGGCTTGGTGGGCGCCGAGCCCCCAAGCGCGACAAGGTTCCTGCCGCGGCAAGGCGCTTGCCGGGGCGGGCAACCTCTCTTCATCTCCGCTCCGGCTCGTCCACCAGCGTGTCGCCACGGGGTTTCTCCGTAAACGCGTGTCGACGGGCTGTGCAGCCAGCGGGAGCAGCAATAAGCGCCGACAAGCTACCATCGTGGCAAGCGGAGGTGCACTTGACGGTCCTGTTACCTTTGAGGCGATCGAGGCGGGCATTGATGACTCTTGTCCCTTGCCGTCGAGTTAGGTATAGATTCTGTACCTTTGCATGCAGCGGTGTACCAACCTATGTTTTTACTATCTTACCCTTGTCTACTTGCCACATGTGGTGACCCCTTGTTCCTATAAAAGGAGGCCCAAGTGCAACGTAGAAAGGGTTCGGTCCAGCTCCGGCTTAGTTCATCATACCCATACGAGACCACACTCAGGCTAGGTCTTGTAGCTCTCATTGCTCCCTAGCAAGAACACAAGATAATCCACAAAGCAGCAGTAGGAGTATTATCTCTCCGGAGAGCTCCGAAGCTGGGTAAATCCGCTCGTGTGCATCGCCTCGATCCGCTCTTCGTGCAATCTCCCCCCCCCCTCCGAACCACAAGGGACCCAGGTCCCGTAGGTGTTCGTGGGACACGATCAGCTCTCCCCGACACTCATCTTCGAAGGGAGGCATGTAATTATCGTCCTCTACCTCTCTTTCTGCCGCTCTCTCATGAGGGCTGGCTTCTCCATCCTCCTGCGCTGAATCCTGCTTGAGGGGTTGTCTTGACCTTGTCCGGGGTGTTATTGTCTCCGTGCGGAATCACCGTTTTCTTTGTGGCGGGATTTAGAGCGGCGCCATGATGCGGCGCTTAGGCTGTTCTTGGAGGGTCAACCTTCGCTGTTCCATCGCCATTCCCATCTTTTGGGATGTCCACCATGTATATGTCGATGACGAGGTGGCCTTCTAGTGCCTGTGGGCGCTGGTTCTTGGTCGTCTCTGCATCGTCGTCCATACCGTCGATGTCTTGGTCAAGTCGAGCATGTCGGTTAAATCATCGGCGGTGGCTCTGAAGTGGGTGGTGGGTGCGCTTTGAATTTCTTCTTCGTCGCATCCCAACCTTCCCGACCATAATCCGGCCAGGCTCTCGATAAAGAGAGAGACTTTAGTGAATTCAGGATGTCGCCAAAGGCGAGTCTTGAAAGATGTCATGCGCAGTGAATTCCATGATCGGCGCCCAATCGGATTCGATTGGCGGGGGCGCGGAAGGCTCGGAGTCCGGAGAGGAGTCCGACACCTTGGAGTCACGAGCTTCACAAAGGACGGGGTAGGTGTATGGCTCAATCGCCGTAGAGATCGCAGCCCCCAAGGCGGTGTCCAGCCACTTGTCCTCGATCGGCGCAGTCGACTCTGAGCTAAAGGTCGGAGCGGACACTGGTGCGGCCTCCAGGACACTGTTCGGCGGCAGAGCTAGATCATGCCCTCGTGACATCTTGGCGCTTATTGTGGCTCGAACCGTCGAAGATCAAGTCTCCGCGGACGTCAGCCGTGTAGTTCAAATTTACAAATCTGACCTGGTGGCCAGGGGCGTAGCTTTCAATCTGCTCCAGATGGCCAAGCGAATTGGCCCACAGTGCAAAGTCGCTGAATACAAAGATCTGTCCGGGGAGAAAAGTCTCACCCTGGAGCGCATCGTTGTTGATGATCGGAGGAGCCATCGGGCCTAAAGATGACGACACAAAGGAACTCTCAATGAAAGCACCAATGTCGGTGTCAAAATCGGTGGATCTCGGGTAGGGGGTCCCGAACTGTGCGTCTAGGCGGATGGTAACAGGAGACAAGGGACATGATGTTTTACCAGGTTGGGACCTCTCGATGGAGGTAAAACCCTACTCCTGCTTGATTAATATTGATGATATGGGTAGTACAAGAGTAGATCTACCACGAGATCAGAGAGGCTAAACCCTAGAAGCTAGCCTATGGTATGACTGTTGTCCGTCCTACGGACTAAAAGCCTCCGGTTTATATAGGCACCGAAGAGGGTTAGGGTTACACAGAGTCGGTTACAATGATAGGAGATCTACATATCCGTATCGCCAAGCTTACCTTCCACGCCAAGGAAAGTCCCATCTGGACACGGGACGAAGTCTTCAATCTTGTATCTTCATAGTCCAGGAGTCCGGCCAAAGGTCATAGTCCGGCTATCCGGACACCCCCCTAATCCAGGACTCCCTCACTTGCAATGGGAGAAGTGCTTAGCTTTGGGTTCAATCTTGCGGTGTCCTTCCCCGGTGACAGTAGGGGCAGCAAGGCACGTATTGTATTGTTGCCATCGAGGATAACAAGATGGGGTTTTTATCATATTGCATGAATTTATCCTCTACATCATGTCATCTTGCTTAAGGCGTTACTCTGTTTTCTTGAACTTAATACTCTAGATGCATGCTGGATAGCGGTCGATGAGTGGAGTAATAGTAGTAGATGCAGGCAGGAGTCGGTCTACTTGTCTCGGACGAGATGCCTATATACATGATCATACCTAGATATTCTCATAACTATGCTCAATTCTGTTAATTGCTCAATAGTAATTCGTTCACCCACCGTAAAATACTTATGCTCTTGAGAGAAGCCACTAGTGAAATCTATGGCCCCCGGGTCTATCTTCATCATATTAACCTTCTATCACTTTATTATTGCTTTGCTTTTATTTTACTTTGCATCTTTATCACAAAAATACTAAAAATATTATCTATCATCTCTATCAGATCTCACTCTCGTAAGTGACCGTGAAGGGATTGACAACCCCTATTCGCATTGGTTGCGAGGAGTTATTTGCTTTGTGTAGGTACGAGGGACTCACGCATAGCCTCCTACTGGATTGATACCTTGGTTCTCAAAAACTGAGGGAAATACTTACGCTACTTTGTTGCATCATCCTTTCCTCTTCAAGGAAATCCAACGCAGTGCTCAAGAGGTTGCAAGAAGAATTTCTGGCGTCGTTGCCGGGGAGTCTACGCAAAAGTTAACATACCAAGTACCCATCACAATCCCTTATCTCTCGCATTACATTATTTGCCATTTGCCTCTCGTTTTCCTCTCCCCCACTTCACCCTTGCCATTTTATTCGCCCTCTCTTTTCCGTTTGCCTTTTTCTCGCTTGCCTTTTTGTTCGCTCGTGTGTTGGATTGCTTGTTTGTCGCGATGGCTCCATATAATACCAAATTGTGTGACTTTACCAATACCAACAATAATGATTTCCTTAGCACTCTGATTGCTCCTCTTACCATCACTGAATCTTGTGAAATCAATACTGCTTTGTTGAATATTGTTATGAAAGATCAATTCGCTAGCCTTCATAGTGAAGATGCCGCTACTCATCTAAATAGCTTCGTGGATTTGTGTGATATGCAAAAGAAGAAAGATGTTGATAATGATATTGTTAAATTGAAGCTATTTCCTTTTTCTCTTAGAGATCATGCTAAATCTTGGTTTTCGTCTTTGCCTAAAAATAGTATTGATTCTTGGAACAAGTGCAAAGATGCTTTTATCTCTAAGTATTTTCCTCCCGCTAAGATCAGCTCTCTTAGAAACGATATTATGAATTTTAAGCAACTTGATCATGAACATGTTGCACAAGCTTGGGAGAGAATGAAATTAATGATACGTAATTGCCCTACTCATGGTTTGAATTTGTGGATGATTATACAAAAAATTTATGCCGGGTTGAATTTTGCTTCTAGAAATCTTTTGGTTTCGGCCGCGGGAGGCACTTTTATGTGAGATGCTACCAAACTCCTAGATAATATTATGGTTAATTATTCTCAATGGCACACTGGAAGATCTACTAATAAAAAAGAGAATGCGATAGAAGAAATTAATGTTTTGAGTGGAAAGATGGATGAACTTATGAAATTATTTGCTACGAAGAGTGTTTCTTCTGATCCTAATGATATGCCTTTGTCTACTTCGATTGGGAATAATAATGAATCTATGGATGTGAATTTTGTTGGTAGGAATAATTTTGGTAACAACGCGTATAGAGGGAACTTTAATCCTAGGCCTTATCCTAGTAATCCTTCTAATAATTATGGGAATTCCTACAACAACTCTTATGGAAATTTTAATAAGATGCCCTCTGAATTCGAGACTAGTGTTAAAGAGTTTATGAATTCACAAAAGAATTTTAATGCTTTGCTTGAAGAGAAATTGCTTAAAGTTGATGGCTAGGAACGTTGATAGAATTTCTCTTAATGTTGATTCTTTAAAACTTAGATCTATTACTTCTAAGCATGATATCAATGAGTGTCTCAAAGCCATGAGAATTTCCATTGATGAGTGCAAAGAAAGAACCGCTAGGATGCGTGCTACGAAAGATGCCTTTATTAAAGCGTGTCCTTCTAATTTCCATGAAAATAAAGATGAAGATCTAAAAGTTATTGATGTGTCCCCCATTAAATCTTTTTTTTGCAATATGAATCTTGATAATTATGGGACTGAATATGATCCATCTTTACCTAGAAGGCGTTCCAAAAATTCGGAGTTTTTAGATCATGATGCTAAAATTGATAAAAGTGGGATTGAAGAAAGCAAAACCCTAGATGTTGCTAAACCCACTATTTTGGATTACAAGGAATTTAATTATGAAAGTTTCTCTTTAATTGATTGTATTTCCTTGTTGCAATCCGTGCTAAATTCTCCTCATGCTTATAGTCAAAATAAAGCCTTTACTAAACATATCGTTGATGCCTTGATGCAATCTTATGAAGAAAAACTTGAGTTGGAAGTTTATATCCCTAGAAAACTTTATGATGAGTGGGAACCAACTATTAAAATTAAGATTAAGGATCATTAATTTTATGCTTTATGTGATTTGGGTGCTAGTGTTTCCACTATTCCCAAAACTTTGTGCGATTTGCTAGATTTCCGTGATTTTGATGATTGCTCTCTAAACTTGCACCTTGCGGATTCCACTATTAAGAAACCTATGGGAAGAATTAATTATGTTCTTATTGTTGCAAATAGGAATTATGTGCCCGTAGATTTTATCGTTCTTGATATAGATTGCAATCCTTCTTGTCCTATTATTCTTGGTAGACGTTTCCTTAGAACGATTGGTGCAATTATTGATATGAAGGAAGGGAATATTAGATTCCAATTTCCATTAAAGAAAGGCATGGAACACTTCCCTAGGAAGAAAATAAAATTACCATATGAATCTATCATGAGAGCCACTTATGGATTGCCTACCAAAGATGGCAATACCTAGATCTATCCTTGCTTTTATGCCTAGCCAGGGGCGTTAAACGATAGCGCTTGTTGGGAGGCAACCCAATTTTATTTTTAGTTTTTTTTTGCTTTTGCTTCTGTTTAGGAATAAATCTTTGATCTAGCCTCTGGTTAGATGTGTTTTTATGTTTTAATTAGTGTTTTTTCCAAGTTAAACCTATAGGACCTTCTTGGATGATAGTTATTTGATCTTGATGTAATTTCCAGAAACTTTCTGTTCACGAAAACAATTGTTATAAATCACCAGAACGTGATAAAATAGTGATTCCAATTTATTCTGATAATAAACAAATTTCCTAGGTCTTCCTATTTTGGCTGAATTTTTGGAGTTCCAGAAGTTTGCGTTAGTTACATATTACTACAGACTGTTCTGTTTTTGACAGATTCTGTTTTTCGTGTGTTGGTTGCTTATTTTGATGAATCTATGGCTAGTAAAATAGTTTATAAACCATAGAGAAGTTGGAATACAGTAGGTTTAACACCAATATAAATAAATAATGAATTCACTACAGTACCTTGAAGTGGTCTTTTTTTTCCGCTAACGGAGCTCACGGGATTTCTGTTGAGTTTTGTGTTGTGAAGTTTTCAAGTTCTGGGTGAAATCTTTTGATGGATTATGGAACAAGGAGTGGCAAGAGCCTAAGCTTGGGGATGCCCATGGCACCCCGAAGATAGTCTAAGGACAACAAAAAGTCAAAGCTTGGGGATGCCCCGAAAGGCATCCCCTCTTTCGTCTACTTCCATCTGTAACTTTGAGCTATATTTTTATTCACCACATGATATGTGTTTTGCTTGGAGCGTCTTGTATGATTTGATTCTTTGCTTTTTAGTTTACCACAATCATCCTTGCTGTACACACCTTTTGAGAGAGCCATACATGAATTGGAATTTATTAGAATACTCTATGTGCTTCACTTATATCATTTGAGTTATATAGTTTTGCTCTAGTGCTTCACTTATATCTTTTAGAGCACGGTGGTGGATTTGTTTTAAAGAAACTATTGATCTCTCATGCTTCACTTAGATTATTTTGAGAGTCTTAAATAGCATGATAATTTGCTTAATAATTTAATATGCTTGGTATTCAAGATTTGTAAAACTTTCTTTTGAGTGTGTTGGATACTAAGAAAAGTTTGATGCTTGATAATTGTTTTGAGATATGGAGGTGATAATATCAAAGTCGTGCTAGTTGAGTAGTTGTGAATTTGAGAAATGCTTGTGTTGAAGTTTGCAAGTCCCGTAGCATGCACGTATGGTAAACGTTATGTAACAAATTTGAAACATGAGGTGTTCTTTGATTGTCCTCCTTATGAGTGGCGGTCGGGGACGAGCGATGGTCTTTTCCTACCAATCTATCCCCCTAGGAGCATGCGCGTAGTGCTTGGTTTTTGATGGCTTGGAGATTTTTGCAATAAGTATGTGAGTTCTTTATGACTAATGTTGAGTCCATGGATTACACGCACTCTCACCCTTCCATCATTGCTAGCCTCTTCGGTACCGTGCATTGCCCTTTCTCACATTGAGACTTGGTGCAAACTTCACCGGTGCATCCAAACCCCGTGATATGATACGCTCTTTCACACATAAACCTCCTTATATATTCCTCAAAACAACCACCATACCTACCTATTATGGCATTTCCATAGCCATTCTGAGATATATTGCCATGCAACTTTCCACCATTCCGTTCATCATGACACATTCATCATTGTCAAATTGCTTAGCATGATCATGTAGTTGACATAGTATTTGTGGCAAAGCCACTGTTCATAATTCTTTCATACATGTCACTCTTGATTCATTGCATATCCTGGTACACCGCCGGAGGCATTCATATAGAGTCATACTATGTTCTAGTATCGAGTTGTAATTATTGAGTTGTAAATAAATAGAAGTGTGATGATCATCATTTAATACAACATTGTCCCAAAAAAAGGCCAAAAGAAAAAAAAGTAGGCCCAAAAAAAGAAATAAAAAGGGACAATGCTACTATCCTTTTTTTCCACACTTGTGCTTCAAAGTAGCACCATAATCTTCATGATAGAGAGTTTCTTGTTTTGTCACTTTCATATACTAGTGGGAATTTTTCATTATAGAACTTGGCTTGTATATTCCAACAATGGGCCTCCTCAAGTGCCCTAGGTCTTCATGAGCAAGAAAGTTGGATGCACACCCACTTAGTTTCTTTTGTTGAGCTTTCTTACATTTATAGCTCTAGTGCATCCGTTGCATGGCAATCCCTACTCCTTGCATTAACATCAATCGATGGGCATCTCGATAGCCCATTGATTAGCTTCGTTGATGTGAGAATTTCTCCTTTTTTGTCTTCTCCACATAACCCCCATCATCATATTCTATTCCACCCATAGTGCTATATCCATGGCTCACGCTCATATATTGCGTGAAGGTGTATAAAGTTTGAGATTACTAAAGTATGAAACAATTGCTTGGCTTGTCATCGGGGTTGTGCATGATGAGAGCATTCTTCTGTGACGAAAATGGAGCATGACTAAACTATATGATTTTGTAGGGATGAACTTTCTTTGGCCATGTTATTTTGAGAAGACATAATTGCTTAGTTAGTATGCTTGAAGTATTATTATTTTTATGTTAATATGAACTTTTGTCTTGAATCTTTTGGATCTGAATATTCATACCACAATTAAGAAGAATTACATTGAAATTATGCCAAGTAGCACTCCGCATCAAAAGTTCTTTTTTTATCACTTACCTAGTCGAGGACGAGCAGGAATTAAGCTTGGGGATGCCTGATACGTCTCCAACGTATCTATAATTTTTGATTGCTCCATGCTATATTATCTACTGTTTTGGACAATATTGGGCTTTATTTTCCACTTTTATATTATTTTTGGGACTAACCTATTAACCGGAGGCCCAGCCCAGAATTGCTGTTTTTTGCCTATTTCAGAGTTTCGAAGAAACGGAATATCAAATGGAGTCCAAACGGAATGAAACCTTCAGGACCGTGATTTTCTCACCGAATATGACCCAGGAGACTTGGACCCTACGCCAAGGAAGCTTCGAGGTGGGCACGAGGTAGGGGGCGCGCCCCACCCTCGTGGGGCCCATGAAGCTCTACCGACGTACTTCTTCCTCCTATATATACCTACGTACCCCCAAACGATCAGATACGGAGCCAAAAACCTAATTCCACCGCCGCAACCTTCTGTACCCACGAGATCCCGTCTTGGGGCCTGTTCCGGAGCTCCACCGGAGGGGGCATCCATCACGGAGGGCTTCTACATCATCACCATAGCCTCTCCGATTAAGTGTGAGTAGTTTACCTCAGACCTTCGGGTCCATAGTTAGTAGCTAGATGGCTTCTTCTCTCTTTTTGGATCTCAATACAATGTTCTCCCCCTGTCTCGTGGAGATTTATTCAATGTAATCTTCTTTTTTCGGTGTGTTTGTTGAGACCGATGAATTGTGGGTTTATGATCAAGATTATCTATGAACAATATTTGAATCTTCTCTGAATTCTTTTATGTATGATTGGTTATCTTTGCAAGTCTCTTCGAATTATTAGTTTGGTTTGGCCTACTAGATTTGTTTTTCTTGCAATGGGAGAAGTGCTTAGCTTTGGGTTCAATCTTGGGTGTCCTTTCCCAGTGACAGTAGGGGCAGCAAGGCACCTATTGTATTGTTGCCATCGAGGATAACAAGATGGGGTTTTTATCATATTGCATGAATTTATCCCTCTACATCATGTCATCTTGCTTAAGGCGTTACTCTGTTTTCTTGAACTTAATACTCTAGATGCATGCTGGATAGCGGTCGATGAGTGGAGTAATAGTAGTAGATGCAGGCAGGAGTCGGTCTACTTGTCTCGGATGTGATGCCTATATACATGATCATACCTAGATATTCTCATAACTATGCTCAATTATGTCAATTGCTCAACAGTAATTCGTTCACCCACCGTAAAATACTTATGCACTTGAGAAAAGCCACTAGTGAAATCTATGGCCCCCGGGTCTATCTTCATCATATTAACCTTCTATCACTTTATTATTGCTTTGCTTTTTTACTTTGCCTTTTATTTTACTTTGCATCTTTATCACAAAAATACCAAAAATATTATCTATCATCTCTATCAGATCTCACTCTCGTAAGTGACCGTGAAGGGATTGACAACCCCTATTCGCGTTGGTTGCGAGGAGTTATTTGCTTTGTGTAGGTATGAGGGACTCGCGCGTAGCCTCCTACTGGATTGATACCTTGGTTCTCAAAAACTGAGGGAAATACTTACGCTACTTTGCTGCATCATCCTTTCCTTTTCAAGGAAATCCAACGCAGTGCTCAAGAGGTAGCAGCCTCCGTATCGTGGCTGCCCTCGTTGTAGTGGTGTGTTGCCTGAGCTGCTCCGGGCACCAAGCTTCTGGTTCTCAAGATGAGGTAAGCACGTGCACGCTGAGAAAACACCTCGTAGTCTTCGTCGAAGGCACCGACGGTGGCCTCGAGAAAATGCCACGGACTGTCGTTTAAAGTAGCCAACCGCGTCGCGGCGTTGGTGCGTGAGGCGTCAACGGCGGCCTCGACGGCGAGGTTCTCCTCCAAGATCTAGGGGTCGGCACGAATGGCAGCCACCACGACCTCATCCGCGCGTGCGGCCGTGATTTGCTTCTCCGCTGCCAAATGCTCCTTGAGGTCCTGGCTATACTGCATGCACCATGGATTAGGCCGGCCCTTATTTGGTGGAGGGGTCGGTGATTTGGGTGGAAGGTGTCGTGCTCGTGGCGGCGGTCGGGGCATGTGGGATGTGGAAGGAGGAGGAGGATGGGGGTCGGGTGTGGATTACCTGCCTGGATAGGCGAGGCCGAGCAGCGTGACGGAGGGTCGCCAGTGAGGAGGCGGCGGAGTTGCAAGCAAGGAGTGAAGGTTTCAAGTTGGAAAGGAAGGCGGAAAGAGGGGAAATGTGGCTTTTGGTAAGGGGGAGGGGTGGGGAGGTAGATATCTCCATGGAAGCCGAATATTTGGAATCGCTTGAGACAAAAAACTGGCGCGCAAAGTGTCATCAGACACGGTCCCTTATTAAACACGGTCCGAAGATATTTTGTGTTGCATCTCACACGGTTGGTTATAATAAACTGTGTGGGATCTACTTGATTTTTGGTCTTGATTTGAATTACATAATGGGGTCGCAACGGCCATGGACGGTGTTTGAATTGCTAGACCTTTTATCTGCAGTGATCATAAAAGAATTGGAATTATTCAGGGTTCGTTTGGACATTTTTATGCATTATGTGAGTTTTCAATGCATTTATGTGCATAATTCAAATTTGAACTACATGCACATGCTCCAGTGCATATAAATTCATTGAAAAATCAAATCTTTGTCCTTGGGTGCATGCTTAGGTCCCATGCAAGAAATGGGAATGAATTTCAACACCATGGCACCGTTGATTGCCGGCAAAACATTGAGATGCCTGGTTTTCAAATTCTAGTAAATCCAAAACTCGTCTGAAATTCATGAAACTTGGCATGCTATCATGGAGAGGCATCAACATGCCATGGTACAAATTTTGTCCCATTTGGGGCAGGTTTGGGTATATGCTTCTCACAAACCGGAGCTTCTCACAACAAGCATGATGGTTTTCGGTAGGGAAGGTCCCACCTTTGGGGACGAAATGATATCCATTGCCTCTTATTGCTTTCAAGTTTTTTTTCTCGTGTCAACATAGAACAACAGGAGTGTTGTGTGAATTTTTGTGATTTTTCGGGGTTCGTTTGAACATTTTTATGCATTAATTGAGTTTTCAATGCATTTATGTGCATAATTCAAATTTGAACTACATGCGCATGCTCCAGTGCATATAAATTGGTTGAAAAATCAAATCTTTGTCTTGGGTGCATGCTTAGGTCCCATGCAAGAAATGAGAATGAATTTCAAACACCATAGCACCATTGATTGCCGGCAAAACGTTGAGATACTTTGTTTTTAAATTCTAGTGAATCTAAAACTCGTCTGAAATTCATGAAACTTGGCATGCTATCATGGAGCGGCATCAACATGCCGTGGTACAAATTTTGTCCCATTTGGGGCAGGTTTGGGTATATGCTTCTCACAAACCGGAGTATCTCACAACAAGCATGATGGTTTTCGGTAGGGAACGTCCCACCTTTGGGGACGAAACGATATCCATTGCCTATATTGCTTTCAAGTTTTTTTCTCGTGTCAACATAGAACAACATGAGTGTTGTGTGAATTTTTGTGATTTTTCGGGGTTCGTTTGGACATTTTTATGCATTAAATGAGTTTTCAATGCATTTATGTGCATAATTCAAATTTGAACTACATGTGCATGCTCCAGTGCATATAAATTGGTTGAAAAATCAAATCTGTGTCCTTGGGTGCATGCTTAGGTCCCATGCAAGAAATAGGAATGAATTTCAAACAC
>JAHIAM010000927.1:0-21790 GCA_021605205.1 Aegilops longissima
ATAAGATGAAAGCTTTATTGATCAAGGTGGGGTTACGTGGCGCCTTTTGCAGTGTTGAACACAAGCGAAATGCGGTTGCAGCTATGGCGAACTTTTAATCTAAACAAAACCCAAGGTCTAAGCGGTGCCCTAAGGGCTGTATATTGGAGGAAGGGGAATTTCGTGGCCCTTGGTGGAGGGTCGAAATCAACCTAACTCTTGTTTCCCCACAATCGGACTCTAAAACAGCCAATACTTAAGTATTTCGAAATTACATGGGCCTGGCCCACTAATAAGGTGTAGCACCTAGAATAGCCTCGGGCGACATTTATGATAGCATCTTGTATATTTCGTCCAAGGCTTCATGCACCATTATGGTGGCTTCAAAGTCCTGAAATCATCACTTGTAACTCCGTTCTTGTTCCCCTTAGCATGGCATTATCTCCATGCTTGTTCTTGCTCAATGTCCATCCTTCTCCAAGCTAGGGCCTTCATTTGTAAGCAAAACAAATGTATCCAATTTAAGGCAGCATCATATTCTCATGAACATTAGAATCATTACCAAGAACGAAAGTACGATAATTTAATTGGCGTCTTGAGCTCTAGTAATTGGTCCGTTATATGTAGAGTAGGGGCTGTGGGTGTAACAATGGTATTGATGTCCTCATCATCCTCCCTTCTTGAAATGAAGTCGTCCTCGGAGCTCATATTCCTCACCCAAATAAGGCTTCAAATCTGCAATGTTAAAAGTGGGACTAACCCCAAAATCTGAGCAGCTCAAGTTTATATGCATTATCATTTATTTTCTCTAACACCTTAAATGGACCATCAACCGTGGCATTAGCTTTGATTTGCAAATTAGGAAACCTATCCTTCATAAATGTAACCAAACAAGATCTCCGGTGCAAAGACAACATGTTTTCTACCCTTATCTCCGCAAGTTTGTATTTAGCATTCATCGCTCAATGTTTTCCTTAGTTATCTCATGCATTTTAAAATCAATTCAACGTTCTTTAGCATCAAAATTAACCTTCTCCGAAGATGGAAGAGGCAACAAATCAATAGGTGCCACGGTAGGAAGCCATACACAATTTCAAAGAGCACATCTTAGTTGTAGAATGCAATGAGCGATTATAAGCAAATTCAATATGAGCAAGCATTCTTCCCACATTTTTATTATTCTTCAAAACAGCCCTAAGCATAGTAGACAATGTTCTATTGACTACTTAGTTTATCCATCGGTTTGGGGTGACAAGTAGTACTAAAAAGCAGTTTAGTCCCCAACTTGGCCCATAAACATCTCCAAAAGTGGCTAAGAAATTTAGTATCACGATCTGAAACAATAGTATTTGGCACACCATGCAAGCGAATAATTTCACGAAAGAACAAATCAGCAACATTAACAGCATCATCGCTTTTATGACATGGTATAAAGTGTGCCATTTTAGAATCTATCCACGACAACAAATATGCTATCCCTCCTTCTTTGTTAGTAAACCTAAAACAAAGTCCATAGATATATCCTCCCAAGGAACACTAACGCGAGCAAAGGCATATATAAACCATGAGGATTGAGTGTGACTTAGCTTTTTGACATGTAGTGCAGCGAGCAACAAAGCGCTCAACATCTCGTCTCATCTTTGGCCAAAAGAATGTGTAGCAAGTATATCCTCCGGCTTCTTGGCCTAAAGTGTCCCATTAATCCTCCTCCATCGCCTCCTGCAACAACAAAAAGACGAGCTAGCGGAGCGCATAGCTTGTTGAACACAAAACCATCATTAATAGAACTTGTTCCATGTTCTTCCTTCTTTACAATTTGCATTACATCTTTAAAATCAGCATCATGCATATATTGATCTTTGATGGTCTCCAAACCAAATATTTTGAAGTCAAGTTGGGAAAGCATAGTATAGCGACGAGACAAAGCATTAGCAATAACATTTTCTTTACCCTTCTTGTGTTTATGAAAGGAAAGTCTCAATGAATTCAACCCATTTAGCATGTCTCGATTCAGTTTAGCTTGACTTTTAATATGTTTCAAAGATTCATGATCAGAATGTATAACAAATTCTTTGGGCCATAAATAATGTTGCCATGTCTCTAAGGTCGAACAAGAGCATATAATTCTTTGTCATAAGTAGAATAGTTCAGACTAGGCCCTCAATTTTTGGAAAAGTATGCAACAGGTTTGCCATCTTGTAATAAACACCTCTAATCCAATTCCACTAGCATCCATTCAAGCTCAAAGTCTTATTAAAGTCAGGAAGTTGGAGTAAAGGAGCATGTGTCAACTTATCTTTCAATACCGTGAAGGCTTCTTCCATCGGTACCCCAAACAAAAGGCACATCCTTCTTTGTAAGCTCATTGAGAGGTGCAGCAATGGTGCTAAAGTCTCTCAAGCGCCTATAGAAACCAGCAAGTCCAGAAAACTCCTCACTTGTGTGACCGTTTTGGGCTCGGCCAACTCTCAATAGCTTCAATCTTGGCTTTATCAACTTCAATTCCTGTGGAGTAACAACATAGCCAAGAAAAGATACGTTCGATGTGCAAAAGTGCACTTCCCAAGGTTACCAAACAAGCGTGCATCACGTAGAGCATTAAAAACAACACGTAAATGTTCCAAATGTTCTTCAAAGATTTGCTATAAATCAGTATATCATCAAAGTAAACTACCACAAATCGTCCAATGAAAGCACGTAAAACTTCGTTCATTAATCTCATGAAAGTACTAGGTGCATTAGTTAACCCAAAGGCATGACTAACCACTCATATAATCCAAACTTAGTTTTAAATGCTGTTTTCCATTCATCTCCCAATTTCATACGAATTTGATGGTATCCACTCATAAATCAACTTTGGAGAATATTGTGAGACCACTCAATTCATCAAGCATATCATCTAGCCTAGGAATAGGATGGCGATAACGAATAGTAATATTATTAATGCCTCTACAATCAACACACATCTGACGTACCATCCTTTTTAGGCACTACTATAATAGGAACAGCACAAGGACTAAGAGATTGGCGTATATAACCTTTGTCGAGCAGCTCCTGTGCTTGCATAATCTCCTTCGTCTCCTCTGGATTGATGCGGTATGGTGCTGCGGTTGGGTAGCGATGCACGGAATTAAGTCAATTTGATGCTCAATCCCTCGAATAGGTGGTAATCCGGTGGCACGTCTTGTGGGAAGACATCAGCGAACTCACGCAAAATGTTAGTGACAGCGGGGGCAAGAGGAAGGCATGTCCTCGAATGAAAATAATGCCTCTTTGCACACAAAGCATAGCAAACAGATTTGCTAGAATCTAGCTCATCAATATCAGATTTGGTGGCAAATAAACATGCACTTTTCAGTTTAATTTCAGAAGCAACATTAGATGGTTTATTATTAGGCTTCATTTGTTGCTCAAATTCTTTTGCCACAATCTGATTTTCACTCTTATTTTCTCTGTTTTGCTTTATTAGCTCTATTAATATCATCTTTCAAAATGGAATCAGAGTCATAGGAAGCAAAGTAATATTTTTATCCTTGTGAACAAGAGTATCTGATTGTTTCTACCATGGTGTACATAATTTTATCAAATTGCCATGGTCTACCAAAATAAGGAACATGCTTGCATAGGTACCACATCACAATCAACATAATCAGCATATGTAGAGATACTAAAATACCACAGCGATCGTGTTACCTTAACCTTGCGTTGTTGGAACCATTGGATGTAGTAAGGATGTGGATGTGGTCTTGTGGTGAGAAAGCTTCTCCACCATATCCATCTAGCCAAGTTGTTGCAGCTCCTCCATCTATGATGGCCGAATAAACGTTCCTTCACCTCCTTTGTATGGAACAAGTTATGCCTCTGATTTTGCTCACTTGTAACCTGCACCTCAAAACCGTTGAGCAACTAAACATTCATACTTCGGCTTTGACCATGTATTGCGTCTGGGATCAAATCATCTCCCGTGTTCTTCATGTTAATAAGGCCAAATCTCTTCATCATAGTCACTAGCCGACTCATAACCACCATCCTCGGTAGCAATCATCACGCTGAGATGTGCATTCTCTTAAAATGTCCTCTTCCCTTACAACGACAAATAATATCCTTGTGTGCCTGTTGGCCCATGGAAGAAGAAGAGCTCTTGTGGCCCCGGGGTGTGCTCTTGGCGGAATAGTGGTGGTTGTGCCCTTGTATCCGGTTGGAGGTGGCAGCCGGCGGAGGTCGGTGTAGTAGAGCGTGTGGAAGTAGATGATGCCGTGGTGTCCATGATGAATCGACCTGCGGAAAAGTTAGTCGTGCAAGGCACATCGATCCACTTCACGTTCACTTTACAAGCAAGATGGAATAATCGGTGATATTATTATAATCCTTGTAGTCTAGAATGGTCGAATCTCTCTATCTAATCCACCCGAAAATGTGCAAGCATAGCTTCATTCTCCTCAACAATACCAATCTAATCAAGCAGTTGTAATTCCGATAATATTCTTCTGAATTTTTCCTTGTCTTAAGCGCTGCAATTTTGAAGTAATTCACATTGATAATATGGTGGAACCCAGCATCCATAGCAGTTTTCAAAGCAGCCCAAGTAGTGGAAAGGATATAATCTACAATGTTGACCACCAAACACATGCAAAGCTGTGAAAGCACAAGCGGCGGGAACCGTCTCCCTCGGGATATTGTAAACATGTAAATGTTGTTCGTTTCTAACTCCCAAGTAAGATATATATCGGAACATATCTACCCTCAAATGGTGGAATATTCAATTTCAGTTTAGGTAGATGGTCATGATCTTACTGAAGGGCGAACATTGCCATTATTTGCATGTGGGCGACACGGTGGTTGTGGTCTGGTGGTTGCCGTAGTTCGATGTTGATCAACCTCATCCCGTAATCTCTCACATAATCATCCTCCCCACCGGCGGGGAGACCGAATATCAAAGCCGCACCGACGCGGTGAAAGGGGACAGGGGGCTCGGCGGAGGGCTGTTCCGATGTGGAGGTAGTCCTTGTTGTTTAGTAGAGTCGTTAGGTGCAGGTGGTGGTGGTGGTAGGCAGAGCAATTCATTAAACTTGTTATCGAGCTTTGTTTGAGCCTTCTCAATGCCATCTATTGTCTCCATGGCCTCTTCAAATCTATTTAGCACATCTTCCACCTCCCCATCATTTGTTGAAACTTATCATGTGGCGCTTTGTTTGTCATGTTCTCGTCGATCCGTGACGTGATCCTGCCATGGTTAGCACAATAAAACACACAAAATATGATTGACCTACTAGGAAGTGGTGGTGGTGGTGTGGTGGGGTCAAATCCGTCAAGCAAATCTCAAAGTCTTACGTTCTTACCCAGGGGTGGTATGGAAATGTAGTCAAAACTCTCAAAGCTTGGATAGGCGATTACCGGGGAGAGTCAAGCAACGATGTAGATGTATGTGGGCTGGGAAGGCATAATATGGTAGCAAAAGGGCCAATAATCAATTCAGAGATGCAAAGTTGAATAAGCGCTCAGACAGTCTTGTCTTGGTCCTAGGCTGAACCGTGCTAGAGGCGAGCCTAGAACACTAACAAAATCGGTGCTGCGTAAACAAAAAAACACACTCTGGAAATTTTTTTTTTTTTTTTGCTTTTTTTTTTGCTCTTTTTTTTGGAAAATCACTATAATGAGTGTCTCAAAACTCTTCCAGTCAAAAAGGATGGGCAAATTTTTGACCAATTTTTTTTATTTGCCGGACCCAAAACGGAAGCAGGTCAAAAAACTTTCTATATGTTGTCTCAATAAACATAAACACCTAAAAATAGGATAGCCAAATTTTTTTGACAAATGCGTTTTGGAAAATTTTGGGCCTAAGCGGAGGTGGTTTCGACACCTACTCCGGCAAAAACCGAATCGGAAACTAGATGGATCTAAAAAACCCTAATATCAAGAACTTCGGATTGGTGGTGGATATGGTGGTGGTATTGGCGCGGTGGTGGTAGCGGTGGTAGTATATGGATATGGATCGGTGGTGGTATATGGACCGGTTGGTGGTGGTATATGGATACAGTTGACGGTGATGGTAGGTGGCAGGCGATGATGATGGTCGGTGGGGCGTGACAACTTATGACCGAACTTGAAACTCTAAAGACTAGGCTAAGACCGCAACTAGACCGGCTGAAGGCAAATTCAACAAAGCAAAACCCTAGACAGATTATGCAAAGGCTGATTGGTTGGATATGATGAACTAACCTAATTTTTTTGTGGCTTTTGTGGACTATAGGTATGAAGAAAGACTCGATCTAAACTACGGAAAACTGTAAAATCTCCCGGAGCAACCTGAAAATCTGATACCACTTGATAGAGGCAAAGGTGTCCCGACTTTCGATGAGATGTTGGTTTCTTTTGAAATCGACTTTGGGATCCGACTCTACGTCCGGGGCGTCGCGCCTTGTCGCTAAACCAACTCCAGAGGTTATTGACCCCGAACCGATCAACGACCAGAGTGTTTCCGCGAGCAAGCGAAGAACAAGCAAGCTGAGATTGCAATCTGGATATTGCGAATATAAGATAAAGCTTTATTGATCAAGGTGGGGTTACTGGGCCTTTGTTAGTCCTTGAACACAAGCAAATGGAAGTTGCAGCTATGGCGAACTTTTAATCTAAACAAAACCCAAGGTCTAGGGTGCCCTAAGGGCTGTATATATGGAGGAAGAGGAATTTCGTGGCCCTTGGTGGAGGTCGAAATCAACCTAACTCTTGTTTCCCCACATCGGACTCTAAAAGCAGCCTATAAAGTATTTCGAAATTACATGGGCTGGCCCACTAATAAGGTGACACCCTAGAATAGCCTCGGGGCGACATTTATGAAGTAGCATCTTGTATATTTCGTCCAAGGCTTCATGCACCATTATGGTGGCTTCAAAGTCCTGAAATCATCACTTGTAACTCTGTTCTTGTTCCCTTGCATGGCATTATCTCCATGCTTGTTCTTGCTCAATGTCCATCCTTCTCCAAGCTAGGGCCTTCATTTGTAAGCAAAACAAATGTATCCAATTTAGGACATTATATTCTCATGAACATTAGAATCATTACCAAAAGCAAAGTACGGATAATTTAATTGGCGTCTTTGACTCTAGTAATTGGTCCGTATATGTAGCTGGGGCTGTGGGTGTAACAATGGTATTGATGTCCTCATCAAATAAGGTGGCCGGCACCTAGAATAGCCTATGGGCGAATATTATGGTTCTTGTATATTTGTCAAGGCCTCATCACTCATTAGGGTGGCTTCAAAGTCGGAATCATCACTTTAACTCCGTTCTTGTTCCCCATGCCAACATCTCCATGCTTGAACTTGCTCCAAGGTTCATCTTTCTTGTCCATGGTAGGCCCTTCATTTGTAAGCAAAACAAATGTATCCAATTTAAAACATCATATTCTCATGAACATTGGAATGGGTCCAAGCAAAGCACGATAATTCAATTGGCGTCTTGGACTCTAGTAATTGGTCGGTTATTATAGGCGGGGCTTGGGTGTAACAATGGTATTGATGTCCTCATCAAGTCTCCATTTGCTATACATCATAACAAACCTATCATGATGGATGACATGTTTTCATCCGCATCTCATTTATTTGAGCATTGGATATTGATAGGCGAGGGTGTCGATCTTCGGTGAGATGATAACTCTCGATTTGGTGGAGTCGACTTTGGCGATCCGACTAAAGCGTGCCGACTTCTTGAATGCTAAACCAATCTCCTTAGGTTCTTGGGATCGGGCTTCGATCAGCCCGACCGGTCTATTCCCAAGCAATCGAAGACGAGCAAGAATATGATAAAGCAATCTGAATATTGCGAATATATGAAGTATTGATAATGGTGGGGATCCGTGCGGTCTTGGTGCAGTGTTGGAACAAGGAAGTACGAAGTTGCAATGGCTAACTTTAATAAACAAATCCCGGAAAAAGCTACCATGGATCTACTTATATAGGACAAGGGGTGGCGGCCAAGGAGGTGGGATCCCAAGGTAGACTAAAACTCCTAGGTCGTACAAGGCCAATGGGCCCAAGCGGAGGTGGCGTAACACCTTTGGACTTGTAGTTTGACTCGGTTCTCTGCGCATGTTGTTTGTCCATAACTCAACGCTCGGACGGTTTTAAGGTGATTCAATTGGGTTGGAAAATGCGAAATCTATTTTCCAACAAAACGAATCAACCAATTTGGAGTCCGTATGAAAAAGTTATTGACGTTTTGAGTCGGAGTACATGCAGTCGAATCTGAGTCGACGTGAGAACTTGGACTCTATCTTCTCTTGGGCCAAAAGTGGCGTGAGAGAACTTTTTGAACAGCGGTAAAATCTCTTTCTCCTTATCTTCATTGGGATTGCACATGTCCCATACCCTGCAATTAGACATGGCACAAAAGTTTGTGAAGTATTTTTTTCTGGATGACATAAATAAATTATTGCATAGTTTGCATTAGAAATCACCTCACAAATATACATGTATGCAATATTTTTGGGTATCCGGTAATCATGTCCTCATCATCCTCCCTTCTTGAAAACAAACCGTCCTCGGCGTTGCAATCTGAAATATGGCTAACAAAAGAACAAAGTGTACATGTTGTATATGTATATGTCATCCATTTTACTTCCCTTGATTTTTACATATGACACATGAATAGATGAGTAATTTGCATAGTTCATAAAATCTAAAGAAAACATTATCACAAAAGTAGAAGGCATGAAAATATTCCTCGTTTGCACATATAAGTGAAGCTCTTATTCATTTCAAAAGATTGACAATGTTCATCATTAAACCATCCCAACATTGGTGAATAAACCTTACTTGCATCAAATTTACATGCTACAACATGCTTAAATAAGCAAACATGCAATCGTCATTGGACACAGAATCATCACTAAGATTAGAGGTCATATCAAAATGATTAAACATTGGTTCTTTTGCATCAATAGTTAATTCATTGGGTGCACTCAAAATTGTTGGTATTTCGTTTTTGATCTAATGGCGCATTATGATGCTCAAATCAACGGTAACTCAACACATGATGTATTCAAGTTAACTAGACATGCATCATTCTCATGTAATTATATCATCAATACCTTCTGATTACCTTGTTGCAAAGATGTAGCTGATGAAGTCGGATGATGGCAATGTACCATACTCTTGAGATGATGTCGTGCTCTTCGGGTGGCTGCTCTAGTAGGTGCAGGTGGAGGAACCAAGCGTGGTGGTGAGCATGAACTAGAATATAGCATTGTAGTCATCAATGCATCCTCTGTAACTGTCTCTCAAAGGTACAAGCATGAACATACATACCAGTAATGCAAAGGAATACTGAAATCGTGCCGAATATCATGGTTCAAACCACCAAAAATCTATTCATTGTATCATTCTCAGATTCTTCTATGTCACAATGATGCATATAAGATTTGAACTCTTTAGTAAGCATGAACAATTTCCCTTGTTTTAATTGTTCCAATTTGGAAGCAATTCAACGATGTAAGGAGGAAAAAATTGTTGTCTCATTACAGCTTTCAAAACTTTCCAAGTTATGGGTTGGTTATCAATGTTTTTCTTACAATGTACCTCCACCAAACAGAAGCAAAACCAGTAAATGCTCTAGTGGTAGCTTACTCTCTCAAGTTCAGAAAATCATGGTGACTAAAACTTCTTCTAATTCAAGCTCCCAAGCTAGATAAATAGCAGGATTAAATCTACCCTCAAATGATGGTAAAACTACCTGACCATAGCTTGTGTGTGTTGTCCCAACTCTGGTGGGAAATTTCCCCAAGTTTTTGGGTTCATGATTAGTAGAAACAAGCAAAATTAGAAATAATGTTCCTATGAACTACTAGGATGTGGTTGTAAAGTGCTCACAGTAAAGCAAATATCAATATCTTACAAGTTCTTACCATGCGGGGTGGTGAAAGGCTACCCGGTGTCAAGACTCGAAAATTGTGTGCGATTGCCATTGACGTCGTATACAGTGTAGAAATATGTGGAGCTGGGTTGGCTATATTGGTAGCAAAACATCAGCAATAATCAATTCAAAGATGCAATGTTGAATAAGCGCTCAACAGCCTGCTGGTCCTAGGCTGGGCCGGACTAGAGGCGAGCCTAGAACACTAATGAGGTCCGGGTAGCACAACTACATCGAAGGATAATAAGTAGCTCGGACAACAAGATATAAGTGAAGATCACAATGGCGGAAGATAATGAAAAACAAGCCAAGCGGATATACAACAACTCTCTCTCAATTTTCCTCTTGAAAAGTTTGAGCCCATTTTCTGATAACTTTTTCAAAAATGCTACTAACTCAAGCTTTCCAATGCAAAAGAATCACTCAATTCGAGTTGATATGAGGAGTCAAAAATTCTAAAACTGGTTTGAAAAACTGGAATAAGATGTGTTCCCGAACGGAGGGCAAAAGACCTATTTAGAAGGATTTTGAGGTGCCAAATATTGAACTAGCTTCTGCAACTATTTAGATCGGCTCGTCTCTAGCTTTAATTTGGTACTGGAGCCAAACGGACTTCATGAGGAATTATGCCTGTTTTACTGAACAGTGCAAAACAGATTCAATCCGAATTCAGCTACGAGATTGAGTCTAGATAGATCTGAACTTTGTTTTTTTCTTCTCTCTTTTTTTCTCACCTTTTTTCCTTTTCTTTCTCTTTTTCTGACTTTTTTTTTTTTTCTCTCTTTTTTCTCTCCCTTTTCCAAAAAAGTAGATAAGATGCAGATTGGATCAAGTGAAGATGTGAGCGATCTCAACTATGATTATGACAATGAGCTTTGGGGAAATTGATGGATGGATGGTGGTCACGGAAGGGATAACTGATGGCGGCTAATGTAAACAAACTCGAAACTTTAGCGAACTAGACACTAAGACCAACAACTGACAGCGATGCAACCGATAATTCAATAATGCAAACAATGAAAAAAACTGCAAAACAAGGCTTGGACAAAGGATGGCAATTTTTTTCTTGGAAAAGGTAAAAATAAATCTAATCGGGAAATTGAAAAACGAGCAAGAAAATGATACCATTGATAATGCGATTTTTGAAGTAATTGATTTTGGGTGGGGATCCGTGCGGTCTTTTTCTGTCCCCTTTTGGCCAGGAAATTTACGCCCGAAGGTTTTTGGCAATGGGGCTTTAAACTTTTTTAAAATAAAAAAAAAAATTCCCCCCCCGGAAAAAGCTACTAGATGGATCTACTTATATAGGAGCAAGGGGTGGGCCAAAGGGTGGGAGGGCGTCCCAAGGCAGCCTAAAACTAACCCTAGGTGTACAAGGCCAATGGGCCCAAGCGGAGGTGGCGTAACACCTTTGGACTTGTAGTTTGACTCGGATTCTGCTGCAGCATCAGATTGTTTGTCCATAACTCAACTCTCGGAGGTTTTAAGGTGATTCAATTGGGTTGGAAAATGCAAATCTATTTTCCAACAAAAAGGAATCAACCAATTTAGTCCATATGAAAAAGTTATTAATGTTTTGAGTCAGGTGCGGCAGTCGAATCTAAGTCCGAGCGTGAGACTTGGACTCTATCTTCTCTTGGGCCAAAAGTGCGTGAGAACTTTTTGAACAGAAAAACATCTCTTTCTCCTTATCTTCATATGTGGATTGTACAAATGTCCCCACCTGCAATTAGACATGGCACAAAAGTTTGTGAAGTATTTTTGTCTAGGTGACATAAATAAATTATTGCATAGTTTGCATTAGAAATCACCTCACAAATATACATGTATGCAATATTTTTAGTCGTATCCAAGGTAATCATGTCCTCATCAGATATTTGGTGCTAACCAACAAACACGTATGCATCATGATGGATGATTGTACATCTACCACCCCCAAATTTTCCTTTGTCTTTGTTTTGTGTAGATACTCATGTCTTCTCGTCAACTTCTCAATCCGATGAGTTGGAAGCGTATGAGAGCAATGGCCTTTGGGATCCCGTGGACTATCCTTACCGTCCCTTCCAAAGGACTCGGGATCTCTTCTCTTGGCTCTCCCGGCTATGGGCCATTTAACTTCTTTTATGCTCATTTCTGTTCACTTTGCATGTTATGCTTGCCTTCCTTTGCCATTATTTGACCCTTTTGCATCTACCCATGTTTGATCATTTCTCTTCTATGTGTATTTGCAGGTGGGAATCCTTGTTGCTATTGCCTGTTTATCATGTGCCCATGAGATGCTTGTTGTGTTGGGAACATGTTTATTGCTTTTCTTGGTTGCCAATAATTCATCCTTCTGTTATCTTGCTTTCTCTTGTATTCATGTGCATTATTCATGTATTTGCACAACATGTTAAATGATTCCCTTAGATTTGCATCTTACTTTCTTGTTGCTTGACTTTGATTGTTTTTTGCATCAATGTTCCACTATCCTTGCTTTCTTGGGTTGATGCATAATGTTATACCCTCAATGATTTATCTTGATCATTATCTCTTGTTTTAGTTGTTTTCATTTCTTTATTGAGTCACAATCTGCATTGTTTGGAACTTTGAACCTTCCTTGTGAGATCTTGTTTCTTAGCCTCTTGTATTTGGATTCTTCATTTGCCTCCTCTTGTCTCTTGTACCTTTTATGGGAGCGATGCATACCTTTTGGGATCCACCTGAATATGGTCTTCATTTGATTCCTCATTTGTTTTAGGTTTATCTTTCCAGAAGGATTCCATCGGTCCTAAAGACAAATTTGGTTAGGAAGGCTAGATTAAAACCCTTTTTGAGAATTCCTAATAATCCTTCCCTTTAACCTCCAAAAGCTATTGGTGGGCCTATTTATTGGCCCCGCACATGAACATAAGGATGGAGGACCGAAGGAGATGGACCAGGACCTTAAGGAGGAGTGCCCCGCTTGACCTATGGAATCCTGCCTACCGTGCAGGCGTGGACGATCAGGCAAATCTTTCCCAGGGGAGGGTGATCTGGGCTCCCTTCATCTCCATGTACATTATAGACATAAGCCCCAAGCAGACCTCAGGTTAAGGTGAACCCGTCTTCTTGAGAATATCATGAATATCCATTGGATTCTTGCTATACCAAAGCCTTATTTCCTTAATATAAGCGGGACCACAAGCGGTGAGCACCCAAGGTAAAAGGACCCCAAGGCCACAAGGGAAAAATGGGCCCAACGGGTGGAGGGCCTTACCCGTCTTTGGATTCGGAAGTTTCTTGGGGGAAAACCAAAAACTATATTTCATTGGATGGTATTTATTTTTTCTAAACATTTTTATAATCAAAAATGAATAAGCTTTAAAAGTTTTTAAGCGGTTAACCTCTAATAAACCCAAAACAATCAAGGGGTTTCCCCATAAAACCCAATCCGGGTTGAGGTTAACCAAAGGTCAAATTTTTCCGCGGGAAAAACGCAAATGATAGTTACCTTAATGTACATTTTACCCAAGATCAATAGGGAAAAACAGATGAAAAACTTCTTTCAAAGGTTTTGGCCTTATCAGTTTTTTAACTGATTTTATTTTACCTACATCAAAAGGAAAGAATAAGTCTTCAAGGGTTTTCCATGAATTTCCGTCCGAGTCTTAACCCAAAATTCATGTTCCCACAATTGACAACCGGTTTGGGTTCGGTAACCGTCCCAACCAAATTGTTAAGGGAGGCTAATCTTAGGTTTAAACCCTTGCGATTTTAATTAATAAAATTGATCCCTCCTTTCTTCCCCATTTTAGAACAAATCCAAACATGGTCTTAAATTCCTCGGCCCTTTAAGTACCATCAATCCTCCCATTCTACATCTGTGTCCGTCCAATCAAACTAAGGTAAAAGCAGCCCAAATGACTTGCGGTTGCGGGGGTTCGGGCAGAATATTCTTCCGTCTCTTTACGGTGAACTTTCAAAATTCATCGCCTCCATCATCCGGCCAAAGGTTTCTCAGGGCCTCAAACCTTCACCCAAAAGTTTGTTAGAATTCTTTTCCGAGTTTAATTTAGGTTTGAAGATCAGTTTGAGATTCATTGGAGTTAAATTCATTGGCGTTTCCCTTAATTGAACACCATACAAAATAAAATTAAATAAAAAACTGGGTTGGAACATATGGGTTTACATGCAACTACTCAATAAAAATTTAAAACACTTTGAGGGTTTAAAATGCCACAAATGAATAAAACATAGGGAAAAATTCAAAAATTTTGAGTTACAAGAAAATTATGTTTCAAGAAAAAGATAATATCTATTTTTAAATCAATAACAAACATTATTCATTAACACTCAATAAAATCAAAACAAGAAAAATAAGAATCAAGGAATTCAAAAAAAAAGTCTTCTTCTAAAATTCCAAAAAAGGTTAAAAATAAAAACCTAAAAAACAAAAAAAAAAGAAGCAAAAAAAATTTTTCTGTTTTTAAAAAAAAAAAAAAAAAAAAAAAAAAAAAAAAAAACCCCCCCCCCAGGAAAAAATAAATTTCTGAAAAAAAAAAAAAAAACGGAGTTTTTAAACCTTTGTTTTACGTGAAAAAAAAGGCCCAAAAGAAAGGAATGGCCAAAAGGAAAAGGAAAAGGCAAAAAGGCCGAAAATTGTGGAAAAAGGCCTTGGCCTTCGGCCCGGAAAAGTTCAAAAACTGGCGAGGTGGGGGTGGCGGAAGGAGGGGTTTTGGGGGCCCTTGGGGGAGGGGGGGAGGTGGCGCTGGGCGATGGGAGGTTCGGGAGGCTCTGGTGGCGTTCTAGGCAGGAAAAGGAGGGCGGTGGGAAGGCTACGGGCAGGGAGGGCATGGTGATGGGAAAAATGGAGCGAGGAGGGAGGGGGTTTTATAGGCGGTTCGGGGGCTGGGATGGAAAAGCGAGGGGTCGGGAAGGTGGAATTCCTTCTCCATGGATATGGAAAACTTTGTGAAAGGAACAGAGGAAGGAGATGATCTCTTGTTGGGCTAGAATAGGAAAGTGCTTAATGGGCCACAGGTTTTCCTAATAAAACGATTCCATTCCTATTTTAAAATTAGGAAACTAAAAAAAAAAAAAATCAAATCAATTGAATAAAAGTTTTATATACTAAAATTATCAGAAAAATAAAATGTAGATGATGAGCATTATTCCGGCCAAAATAAAACTAAAAAAAATGTTTTTAGAAAATCCTAAAGGCTTTATTTCTTTTGCAAATAATTTTTAAATAAAAACTTTGGTTTTCTTGGCTCAAATATTTTCAAAATGCCCATTTTGGAGGTCATTTTCCTCGCTCTTTCCCTTGCAAGAACTTATTTTTAGGTATTTCTGGGAAGAAAAATAGAAAACAAGTGCAAATATTTGAAAAATTAAATTGCAAAACTCCGTTCAAATTCTTCATAGTTGAAGAAGTAATGTCATCTTCTCTCATTGATTTTAATAGGATGAATTTGAATTTACGGAGAAGGGAAAGTCATTTTATTCCTCTCATTCAAAGTTTTTGAAAAGGTTCAAATTTCACTCAAGTTTAATTCACTCAACAAACAAACAAACAATTCAATCAGGACATACGAGTCGTCAAGAAACTCCGTGTGCGAGAAAATCGCGGGAAGACGGAGATCAAGTCCACGGAAGAAGCCCGGTGGGGACAATGACCAAGTTCCTAATAAATTAGCTTAGTAGTTCCACCATGAGAGAAATAAAGATGACGCTTCCTCGATTTAAGTATCGACCATACCAACTTATGTGGGTGGCGATCTGTAGTTTGATTGAATAAATGAATGCTTGGTTGCTATTATTTTGTGTGTTTATTGAATTGTTGGATAGATCGATATCGTGATTTTTTATTTCAACCATGAGGGCGTAAATTCTGGAAGAATGGTAGAAAGCCTTCATATGGGAACAGCCGGAATTGGAAAACTCCGAGCATTGAAGACCGAAGAAATGAGGACTTAAAAGCGAAACCATAGTAGAGGGCCCATTACAAGCGATAATTTTGTTGATGGTGGGTAATTGCTTTCTTTCTTCTCAACAAACCCGGAATCTTGAACCCATGGACAATGAACACCAAACTTTTCGGAGACAATTGCAATTTCCCCATGGAGATACATTCCTTTTGAGCACCCTCTATCCTACACACAGATGACAACCCTTTATAGTCCTTCCTTAGGGTCGGAAACTATCATGACCACGTGATCATGATTACCGAAGGTCTGAAGGACATGATGAAGCATATTCACCTCGAAGGAAATCTACAAAGGCTACCCCTTCATGCATAAGGGGTGGAACTTTGGTATGTGGATACCTTCACGCTCGAAGGGTTTGCCCAAAGAGGATGGGGCATTACTTTTTCATCTCAAGTGTGCCACAAGCAACTTTCTTGATGCCGTTCGTGAAGCAGCCATGGAAGCCATCGCCGGATCGAATACTTGAAGCAAGACTCCGTCATACTCGGAATACCTAAGCGAAGTGCATCGGAGATGATGGAGGTGAAGCTCAAGGCCACCCGATAAACGAAGATTGAAAAATTCAAGGCACATAACAATTCGGTGGATGAAGAATCCTCAAGGAGGAAAAATGAATAAAGTTGGCGTAATGTCGCCTACCGAACCATGTGGGTGGCAGCATTTGTAATAAACTTTTGGAATTTGGATTCACGAAAGATGGTTAAGGATGTAATAAAGGTTGATATGAAAATAATGAGTTTATGGATAAACTTGTGCATTTCTTTTGGTCATAGTACTCCGTAAACCACAAGATCAATGAAGCAAGAAATGTGTTATTCATGCGGTCCATAGAAGGAGCTGGACAAAATAAGTTGGAGTTTTGTATGATCATCACCACAAGGGTATGAAGGAAGAAGTACTATTGGATGTCAGGAGGTGTGATATGGAACAAAGAGTTACTCAAGGATGAGTTAAAGCTGCACTAGTGTTGAAGTGGGCCATAACCCAGGCCGAGGATTTTGAAAAGGCGGATGTAACCTTGATAAAGGAATAAAACTTGGAAGAATGGTGATCCACTCAGCACGTTTACGGGGGTTAAAAAACCTAAGAGTGGTGAAATGGATAGATCTTTGTTTGGCTTGCGAAACCATGGATTTACTCGAAACCAGTTAGGACAAAATTCTGCAATGCTTGTGAGTATGACCGAGTGTTAGAATCAGATTAACTAAACCTTATTGGGTAATGATCAGGTGCGGAATGGATTGATCACCATACCGACTTACTCGTATCTTCGCTCCTGCTATTTGGAATGGTAAATCTGGAGACTTACCCATAGTAAAGTGGCGGCCTTCGTTGAAGCCCTTAAGCCAAGGGTATGATGATAAACCCATATACATGGCATTGTTGACGAGGTTATCGGTGAGTTCAACCCGGACCCGTTTTCGCAAGAAAACCATAAATTGTGACCACCATGAGTATTTGATAGCTGTCTAGAATGGACCGGACCTATCACTAAGAAGATCCGGTCTCGGCGAACCACAACTTTGAAGAACCCCCAAGGTTTGGAAAACTTCGCTCCTAAGAAGGCGTTAATGAAAATTATTGTAAGATATGTGAAGATACATACATTGTACACTCGGAGGAAGTTCTGAGTTTATTGGAACCGTAACCTTGATTTTAAGTGTGGTAGCCCACGACCTTCGACGAAATTTGCTAAGACCCCCCCCTAACCTTTTCTTGCTAGCCTCTTGAATCTAGGGCGAGATTCATTTTAATTGTAGGTTTGTAACATCCCAAATTTTGGAATGATAATATAATTAATTGAATTGTTTGTTTGTTTGCTTGGTGAATTAAACTTGAGTGAAATTTGAACCTTTTCAAAACTTTTGAAAGAGAGAATAAAATGACTTTCCCTTCTCCGGTAAATTCAAATTCATCCTATTAAAATCAATGAGAGAAGATGACATGACTTCTTCAACTATAAAAATTTGAGCGGAGTTTTGCAATTTAATTCTTTCAAATATTTGCCCTTCTCTATTTTCTTCCCGAAATACCCGAAAAATAAATTCTTGCAAGCAAAAGAAGCGGAGAAAATGACCCTCAAAATCAGGGGCATTTTGAAAATATTGAGCCAAGAAAAACCAAAGTTTTTATTTAAAATTATTTGCAAAAAGAAATAAAGCCTTTAGTGATTTTCTGAAAAACATTTTTTAAGTTTTATTTTGGCCTGGAATAATGCTCATCATCTACATTTTTTTTGATAATTTTAGTATATAAAAGCTCTTTATTCGAATTGATTTGATTTCCTTTTTATTGTTTTAGTTTCCTAATTTTAAAAATAGGAATGGAATCGTTTTATTAGGAAAAACCTGCTGGCCCATTAAGCACTTTCCTATTCTAGCCCAACAAGAGATCATCTCCTTCCTCTGTTTCCTCTCACGTTCTGAAGCTTTCCATGTCCATGGAGCGAAATCTCCACCTTCGATCTCCTCGTCTTTCCATCCCAGCGCCTCCCGAGACCGCCTATAAAACCCCTCCTCTCCTCGTTCCATTTTCCCATCACCCGCCCTCCTCCTGCCCGTAGCCTTCTCGCCACCGTCCTCCTTTTCCTGCCTAAGCGCTCACGGAGCTCTCTTGGAACCTCCCCATGCCCGCGCCACCTCCCCAGCGCCGACCCCTCCTCCGCCACCCCACCCTGCTTGGCGACCTCGCCCCCTCGAACAGCGCTCCACATCGCCGTCTCCTTCCTGCCATCTCTGCCTCACGTCAGGTAACTCCGTTTTCGTTTTCAGATTTATTTCCGTAACAGATTTAGTTCCGTTCTTGTTTAGCTTATAACTTTTGATCTAGAAGTCCAATGATGCTGATTCTTTTTGCGTTAGATCACAATTTTCTTGTAGTTTCAAAAATATATAATTTGTCTATGTTTGGTTTTATAAAAATTGAGTTAGATCAGATTTGAATTAAAGCTTGTTTTGCTTATTCGGGAGTTTCATAATAGATTTTTATTTAATTCTTTTTGCTCCTAGTTGTTAATGAAATATTTTCTGTTTAGTTAACATAAAACCATGATTAGATGATGTTAAGAAATTTTTGTTATGTAAAACTATTTTGTTGTTATTTGAAGTAGGAAAACTTTGAGTTGTTTTTTCTTTAAGTTTTCCCTTTGGGTTTTGCTTTGTTGGTTTTGGTGTGTTACTTTGTTATGTTATGTTATGCTATGTGCTTATTATAGTTATTGTTTGCCTCGGTAGAATTTCGGTCTGAAGATTGCTACTCTGAAACCCTAGTTTTTGAAGATCGTCAACAAAACAAGTTCACTTTGACCATGCTTTTCTTACCTATGTTTTATTGCATTTAGTGGCACCTTTGCAACCACCCCTCGTAGTGTTATTGAATCCTTGTAGTTGAGTAGTATGCATGAGGTAGGAACCCATCACCCTGTTACCAAGCCGGGGCGTTATTTCTTTTAATGCTACGCTATAGTAGGCGGGGTTTGGTATGAGTGCTCGGGAGTGGTGTGAGAATGGAGGCTCTCGTCAATGGCGACAACTCCATGATGGAATCTGCAAGGACTGCATCTTCAAGGCCTCAAGACTTCAAGACTCAAGACAAGAATTCAATACACACTCTTGGGTGAAGGGCGGTTGTGGGCACCTGGAGAAACCAGTGGTTGGCGGGATGCATGGAGCGCCATGACATCTTGCGAGCTTCACCCAGACTCAAAGAGGCGGAAGAATACTTCATGCCGGAAGCTTACATGCAACCGCAAGTCATTATGGGCTCTGGCTTGGTTGACCTTAGTTGTGACTCTGGCTGGGGCGGTGCTAGCAGATGTAGAACTACGGTAGGATTGGATGGGTACGGACGGTGGTCGGAGAGAACTCTTTGGAAGACCATGTTTGGTCATCTTGTTCTCAAACACTCTGAAGTGCGAGCGTAAAGAGAGGATCGAATCTTGCGGGTAAAGTGTACAAACCTCTGCAGAGGTTATAACCTAATCGATTAGCCGTGTCCCGATTCGGACAATTTGAGCATTTGGACTTGGATCTATTTGGAACTCTCAACACGGATTGATAACAATTGTGGGCAACTTATGATGATTTTGGGCTATGAGACATCGGTTGGCGGAACCATGTCATGAGAGAAAAACTCCATAGTACAGACTTCATTTATTCCTTTGATAGGGAAAATAAAATCAGCTTCACTAAACAAAGCTCGAACCACGAGCCACAAAGCCATATTGCATATAGTATAGTTTTATCATCTGTTCTTTTATTGTGATCTTGTCGGTACATTCAATGTCTTGACCTACCTGCAACGTATCATGTTGCAGATATTTCCTCGACAGTAAGAGTTACGATCTGAGTTCGGTCTACACTCAACCTGCCGATGGCGTTGATGGGACTCCACACCCGTTTGATTGTTTCCGCTGATTATTATGAGGTATATATCATTTCGTTATTTATACATGTGATTGCACTTTGATATATACATTGATGTCTTGTGTGTCGACTACTTGATCCGAGGATAGCACGATAACACGAAGGCTTGACCGTCTGAGTCGGGTCGCTTCTGAAGACTCTTACTTCTCATCTTTTCTGATTTTATCAAATAGACCCTCTCACCTCAAATAGTTAGAATATACCCTTATCCTTTGATCACCGGAGGATCAATGAAGAGCGCTCAAGAAGGATTTGATATCGGAGGCGATGACCCCTTGAGTAAAGAGGATTTCACCATGTATTAGAAGCTAGAACAGTTGAAGACTCGAAGACTTGAAAGGATCTGAAGAATTATTTGACCCATAGAGACCAAACCCTGTTATACACCTCGTTAGATCGATGATTTGTGAGCTGTCATTTGTTTGATGTTTACCGACAGCCCCAAAATAAAAACTTGTTTCTTCAAAACTATTGGTTGTATTGTGTGTATATCCTCCCACCTCTCTCATCTCACCTAAAACCCTTGAACACCATAGATGATGAATGAAGTTGGACTGATATTCTCGGACCGAAGACTCAGCCAGGCGAGCTATGGATCGGAACATGGAAACCCACTTCGGGAGCAATTTGGTTTCAAGGAAGTATGAGTCAATCGCTCTTGATGCTTTACAGAAAGTGCTGCAACCTGGTGGAACATGCATCAAGCCATACAGAGGATTTAATGGAGCAAGAACTTGGGAAGAATTCAAGAAGACCTGTTGAAATCCGTCTTATCCGGAACGCAATGATGCACCAAAAAGTAAACCTTGTGCCTGCAAGATTTGCGGAGAAATAGGACACACCGGGAGGAACACAAAGATGGATGCTCTCATTGTGAGGAGAAACACCCGGTGAGGAATGCCCAACTAGTCGGGTGACTTGTTTCTTGTCTGAAGGAACCACCCACTACCGGTGCGGTGTCACATTTACTCCACGTGCAACAAACTATTCGAAGCGGGAAGATGGAATGAAAGAAGCCCTCAAGGAAGATCTAGAAGAACCGGTAATGAATGAAAGTGTTGAAGACCTGGATGGAGAAGGTCTCAACAGATTTTACTCAATGCACGCTATTCATGTGGAGAAGAAGGACATTTTCACGATGTTGCACCAAGGAAAAAAAGGAGTATCGAGGATATTTCCGGCAGAAGTGAAGTTTGACCCGGAGATAGAAACTCGATCATTCGGAGAAATCCAGGAAGAAGACAATCGAGAACAACGCAACTTTTGCGAGAAGGACCTAAGTCATATCACTTATTACAGTGCAAGGATTTGGGTCATTCGCTAGTAAATGCCGGAAAAAGCCAAGAATCCAAGGGCCCGCATAATCACAAAAGCCCGAGACATGTCGGAAGTCATTTGTTTTGCTGCAAGGGCGAGGACATTATGCTATTAAATGTCGACAAGATGAAAGCTGGAGTTGAGTAGTTGGAATTTTGATATGGATAATAAGAGTAGTGAAAGCAATTTCCTTTTCATGAGCTCAATGAGTTGA